>JAKNSH010277018.1:0-10778 GCA_027790015.1 Cymbopogon flexuosus
TGTAGAACCAGTGGTAGTGACAGGAATAAAGGAGCCATTACCGACAATAATAGATGATGGGTTAGGGTACCGCGGAGGAAAAAGTTGTGAAAGTGAGGAGGAATGAGATGTCATGTGTGAAGTAGCACCTGAGTCGAAGTATCATTCATTGTTCGAGGTCGGGGTCAGCGACGTCGTGCTGAAAGCGGCGGCGAGATCCGTCGGGTCCCAAGAGGGGAGACCGGTCATGGGGTTGTAGTACCCCGGAGTAGCCCACTGTCCAGCACCTGGAGGGACAGCCTGCTGGTGGGTAGCAACAAGCGCCTGCTGCTACTGCTGGTGGTGGGCGAGCAGGGCCTGTTGCTGTGCTTGCTGCTGCTGCGCCTGGAGGTGAGGAGGTACCGGGATGGGCGCAAGCGGAGGACGCGGTCCCCCGGGCCACATCTGGATGGAGCCGGACCAGGGGTTGTAGAAGCTGGGCCAGGAACGTCCTCCAGAAGTCGCAGGCTGCTGTCCAGCAGGCTGTTGAGGCGGCTGCTATCCCTTGCCGCCACCACCTGAAGAGTTGGCGTTGCCGGCACCCTTGCCGCCACCCCCGCGCTTGTTGCGACGGTTGTTGTTGCCCTTGGAGCCGCCACCAGAGCCCCCACCCCCACTAGCGCTCCCAGGGCTAGCGCCAGGAGCCGCGGGAGTGGTGGAGGCGGCGAGTGCAGCAGCAGGCACCTCCTTGCGGTGCTGCAGGGTGAGTTCCTCAAGGATGAGGTCCTCACGAGCGTCCAGGAAGGTGGGAAAGGGTCGAGCGCGACGGAGGAGCATGCCGACGTGGCTGAAACGCTCGTTGAGGCCGCGGATGACATTAAGGACGAGGGTGCGGTCGGTGATGACCTCGCCGAGGGCTGTGAGATCATCGGCCATCTTCTTCAGCTTGCGGGTGTACTCGATGACGGAGAGGTCGCCCTAGACAAAATTGCGAAACTGCATCTCCAGCTGAATGGAGCGAGCCTCGCGGTTGTCGAGGAACTGCGACTCGATGGCGAGCCAAGCACGCCGAGCGGTGGAGCCCCGGGCGGAGATGATCTCGCCAAGATCATCAGTGAGCGTGGCGATGATCCACGACTTAACGACGCAGTCCATCCGGGAGCAATCGGGAGAGATGGGGACCGGTGGTTCTTCAAGGACATGATCCTGGAGGGAGAACTTGCCGAGGATGAGCAAAAATTGATCACACCAATGGTTGAAATTACCGGAATCGACGTCGAGAATCGTGGTGGCGTGGTTCCGGATGTTGCTGACGGCGACGGCCTGGGAGTGGAGCTGGAGCAGGGCCACGGCTTCGTGGTGAAGCATGGTGGCACGGAGGTCTGGCGGGGCGTCAGCACCCCCCTCGAGGCGGGTCCAGAGGCGGCCTCGGCGGCCTCCCGCTCCTTGGCGGCGCGCGCCAGGGCGTCGTTGGCGCGTTGGGCCGCGGCGTCGCGCTCCTTGGCCGCATTGGCGGCTGCCTGCTCGGCCGTGAGGGCGCGGGCCAGGGCAGCATCGCGCGCGGCCGCGCGCTCGCGCTCGAGGTGCAGGTGGCAGCAGCGGCCTCGTTCGCCTGCTCCTGGGCGATGCGGGCAGCCACGGCTTCGGCCTGGGTAGAGGAGGAAGTGTCATCGGCGCCGTCCCGGGGAGAGGATGGGGACGTCATGACGCAGGAGGAGGGCAGCGCGGCTGGGGAGGCGCACCAGAGGGAATTGTGCGGCGCAGAGGCGGCGCGTGTGTGCGGCAGGGGCCGGCGCACGAGGGTTCACGGCGCGGAGGCGGCGCGTGAAGCAGCGGAAGAGAAGCAATCTAACCTAGGCGTCTCTAGATTGATTGATGGAGAATAGAGTACAAAGTACAGTATATAGGCAAAGGTGATTAGGGTTTATAGAAAGTACTCAATCAACGGTGATCCTGGCCTAATCTACACCATCCATCTATCTAAACCAGCCGCATGGGCTGGGCTCTCAACCCAATAGGGCTGCGCCTATTCTAACACTTCGGAGGTGCTCATAGGAGTAGGGTTTGCGTATGTGTGTTTACAGGGGGTGAGTGTGCGTGCGTATTGGGCGTCTGCGTTGTACTGTGTAATGTCAAAAAAAAAAAGAATTTTGTTTTACTTTGAGATGTTTTCAACAATATCGTTAAGCATTTTAACATGACTACTTATGATTATTGATACACTTTTATAACGTGTATAAATTATACTGATGGTTTTAAGCATACTTCCTTTGTCCCAAATAGAGGTCGTTGTCACTCCCTGAGAAGTCTATTTTTTAATTTTTTTACAAAACATATATAAAAAGGATATTAGTATTTATAATACATAATTAGTATCATTGATAGATCGTTGAATATACTTTTATAATAAACTTACATAGAGATATAAATGTTGCACGCATTTCTATAAATTTAATTAAAGTTGAGAAAGTTTAATCTGCACGCATCCCACGACGACTTCTATCTAATTGCATTTTTATTTTAAGACAAGTTTAGTATTGTATAAAAAACATCTTTAATTAGCTGTGGAGCGTTCTATGATATGCTTTATAACATGTCTAGTAGCTATTGATGATTAAAAGCGTGTCCGTGTATATTATTGTGTTATGTGTTGAGACGTTCATAATTGTGTTAAAAACATCTTTACATGACTATGTATAAAGACACCTATAGTTGACTCTTTGCTTTTGGAATTTGACCACCTACTAGCATTGCTAACGTGTTTGGTTCCTGGCTTTATGGACCGGATCCAGGGCTTTGAAACCAAATTTGGTTAGGAGCCACTGTGTTATGTGAGGAAATATGGTTGAATAAGAATGATATGGTGTTTAATAAAGCTAAATCTACTACTTTCGTATAGGTAATTTTTAGTGCGACGTACTGGATCCGTCAGTAGTCCATGCTGCGTAAGGAGAAGAATCGCCCGCTCTTCAATGAAGGATGCAAAAGATGGAAGACTGGTCATGTCAGTTTTTTGCGAAGTTCGGCTAGATCTTCACAAACCATATTGGTGTTTAGCGTTGTTCTTTTCGCACCAGCTCACTAGTTGAGCTAAACTCTATTTTGTTTCCAGTTCTGGTGTGTTTGCCTTATGATATTTTTTTATCATAATGCTCAGTTGTGTACCATTCTGGATAGAACCTTGTTTCCTTATAAAAAATACTATTCTGTTGTAAACTGTAGTTCGTTTGACTTTTTCAGCCTCAAGTTTGACCACTCGTCTTATTTAAACAATTATGCAAAATATCACTTATTTTTTTATGATATGCTTTATTAATAAATGTTTTATAAGAATGACTTAAATTTGGTCGTGTTTATACAATTTTTTTTAATAAGACGAGTGGTCAAACTTGGATTTAAAAGTCAAATAAACTATAATTTAAAACGGAGAGAGTATGTAACTAAATCTGTCTTCCTCTATTTACTGCTATTCATTCTCTCTTCCACCGAGACCTTGCTGTAAAGCGTATGTTTGAAGTACTTAGTGATGCATTTGAATTGCGTTTGATCTGAAATAAGGACTTGTGGATGTGGTCCTAGAATCGCGAATGAATGCTTTAGGTTTTTCATTAAGAGTGGCCTAACATAATGCTGAGTTTGGCTCGGCGTTGGACGTGCTTAGTGCTGACTGCTGAGTGCTGAGAAGTCGGCTAGTGCATTTGAGTTAAATAAACTGGACATTTCTGCTATCATCCTAAATATATCTTGCAGCTGACAGATCATTGGATCAGGTGTTGAGTTTGATAGAGATGATGCCGTCTGTACCTCCAAAATGGCTACAAGATCCAGTGCCTGACGTAGTCACGTGATATGAGATGACACGTGCACGTACGTGGGAATACGTACAGGCGGCTTCACAGAGCCAGCCATTCTGGGTTCATGTGCTTGGCGATAAAAATAAAGATCAAACCGACTCTGAATCCACAGCTTACAGATAGATTCTTCCAAGATTTAGTTTCGTGGTGAAGCCGTGCAGCAAATATCATCTGACTGCATGCACCACGATCCACGAGGTAAGATACTCTCTGTGCCTGCGCGCGCGGAGATCCGAGCACGCTGCAAAATGTCAACGCTAGTAATTGTATAGCAGGAAATGATTTCTAGCAATGGGCGGCTACTGTCAGTGTCAGCTTATAAAATTCTGTTTCTATGGTGTCATAGACGTGAACAAGTGATGATAGTTAGTTGATTAAAGCTAGGCAGCTGACGACACTGAATAAACAAAAGCCAAGCCCGCTGAGGAGAGAGAAGCTTCTGCAACTCGATCGATCGGAACAGGTCAAGTAAACCTTATGCATCTAGCTAGCAGAGATAACCACTGTGCTACACCACTATAAATAGAGCCATCGCCCTGCCCATGCAACACAAGCCACTGAGCTAGTAGGCAGTAGTAACCTCTCTTGCTAATCGCTGGCAGCTAGGCGGCCAGCGACCTCACGCCATGAGATGGATAGTAGCTCTGTTCCTTCTCACTCTCCTCATCACCGCCCACATAGCCCAAGCCGACGACGATAAGTCGTCCCATGGTTCTGATTCCAAGGACGGCAGTGATCAGAACTCACGCGGAGATAAGGAAGGTGATGGAGAGCATGGCACCAAAGGTGACGACAGTAATGGGGTTGGCCCGGTGAAGAACCCACATTGCAAAAAACCAGGGCGAGGTCCGGATCCACATGGTGATGGTCACGGGCCTCCGAAGAAAGAAGACTGTGATGATGACCAACAGTCGCCATCACCATCCGATGACTCATCAGGGCCTCCCTCCTCAGGTACACCTCCACAGTCTTCAAGTCCCACACCAACACCTCCACAACAAAAGCCTCCATCGCCACAGTCCAGCCCTCCCATGACGCCTCCAAGCAACAACTACCCTCCACCGCCTTCAAGTACACCAAGCACATCCCCGACAAACCCACCAAATAACCAACCACCCTCGTCACCCTCTAGCCCTCCTACCATGCCTCCATACAAATCTCCACCACCACCACAATCTGGTCCTCCGGCCAAATCTCCAACCAACAATTCTCCTCCACCGCCGTCGAGTCCACCAGTTGCACCTCAAGCCAGGCCTCCAACCAACAATTCGCCTCCACTGCCGTCGAGTCCACCCGTTGCACCTCCAGTTAAGCCTCCAACCAATAATTCGCCTTCATCTCCATCAAGTCCACCCGTTGCACCTCCAACCAAGCCTCCAACCAACAACTCGCCTCCACCTCCATCGAGTCCACCAGCTGCACCTCCAGCCAAGCCTCCAACAAACAATTCACCTCCACCTCCATCGAGTCCACCCACTGCACCTCCAACCAAGCCTCCAAACAATAATTCGCCTCCACCACCATTGAGTCCACCCACTGTACCTCCAACCTACAGTCAACCACCTCCAAACCAAGCTACACCACCACAACCATCTAGTTCCCCTCCACCATCTTCAAGTACCCCAACCACACCTCCAATATATCCGCCAAATAACCAGCAGCCCTCTAGCCCTCCTACCGTGCCTCCATACAAATCTCCCACGCCACCACAATCTAGTCCTCCAATTAAAAATTCGCCTTCACCACCATCGAGTCCACCCACTACACCTCCAACCTATGGCCAACCACCTCTGTTGCAACCTAGCCCACCTCCAAATCAAGCTACACCGCCACAACCATTTAGTTCCCCTCCACCACCTTCAAGTACCCCAACCACACCGCCAAATAACCAGCCACCCCCATCACCACCATTGAGTCCACCTTCTACACCTCCATCCTATAGTCAACCACCTCCAACTTCACCGAGTTCCCCTATCTCACCTCCGCAACATCCTCCACCTCCACAACAATCTACTCCACCTCCATCATCTTCAAGTACCCTTACCACACCACCTTCACCCTCTAGTACACCTAGCACGCCACCACAACAATCTCAAGTGCCACCACAATCTAGTCCACCTTCTACACCTCCCCCAAACAATACGCCTCCATATCCTTTGAGTCCTCCTATCTCACCTCCACAACAATCCCCACCGCCACCACAATCTATTCCACCTCCGACATCGCCAAGTACCCCTCCGACATCGCCAAGTACACCTCCGACATCTCTGTCTCCACCACCACCTACTACTCCTACATCTCCATATCAATCTCCACCACCACCATCTACGCCATCTAATAACAGTCCACCTCCATCACAACCACCACCATCACTGCTTAGCCCTCCTACAACACCTCCTACTTCACCAGGCTACACGCAGCCTCCACCATCACCTAGTGCCCCTACTACACCTCCAACTGACCAAGATCATGGCCAGACACCCCCATCATATGGTGCCCCAGATGGACCCACAGGATGGCAACAACTAAATTCCCATGATGGCCTGTATTGGCAAATTGGGATATCTATTGTTCAACAATTGTCAAAGAACAACAAGTATTATATTCTTGTGGAAATTCTTCGGGCGAGTATGATGCCTGCAGGTGTTGGTAACAACTACTTCCTAGTGATGAAAATGGAAGATGAGTACAAGAAGGTCGGAAGGTACCATGCATTTGTGTGGGGTGTACCACAACCAGACTTCCCATGGCAATTGCTATCATTCCAGTATGTAGGAAACTAAGGTCATTATGTTTCCAGACAAGATCACACCCATGCACGCTTAAGACAACACATCATCCGACTTGTGCTGGTAGCGGCTATGTTGTAGTTTGTTTGATGTCACTCTACTATTGTAGCAAGGGTTTCATTTCCTACAACATGTTTAATTAGATTTCAATAAGAATTTTGTTGCTTTTTTATCATTCAGCCCATTACAAATTAAGAAGAATAACGTATGGATCTCAACATTTCTTACTCCTCTAGCATGTCGTCTCCGTATCACTTCTACACAATAATTAGTTACATGATCTTCTACGCATATAAATTCCTCATGTCATGAAAAGGACAAATACACAAATCTAAACTAGACAGACCTCTTTTGTAGAGAATGTGGGAAGAAAAATGATATCAAATTAATGTGGACCTACAACGAATCACTCTAAATAATACTCTGTACCTTGGAAATAACAATTCTTACTTTATTTTGTTAAACAAGCCGTTGACCAGGAATTACTCAATTTTGTGACATGGCATTGATGTTATTAAACTAGATGATACCCCGTGCGTTGGTGCAGAGATTTGGTTGTCTTATATATGAGAAAAATTTTATACAAAGTAATAATACTATTTAGCAACAACATCATAGTGTGTGTTGCCATAAAAATTTAGGGATAAATTTAGGTAAATAATGAATAATAGCGTGGATAAAACTTATCAACATGTAGGTAAAAAATTACACAGGAAAAAAATTTAAAAATACTTGAAAGTTGGTTATTTCGGTTTTGCCATTTCGTTTCTTTCAATAAAATCACAGCGCTAAAAATTGATACCTAATTTGTTTTAAAAAAAAAGTATGTCTAATTGGTAGTTTTTTTTTTTTGAAGTTGGATAGCTTCTCATTGCACTGGAGTTGACAAATCGTCAACGACAATTATATTGACACTATCTGGGACATCACACGAAATGTGCTCCATCCCTTCAGTGTTACCCACACCAAGAGCAGCAAGAACATGCGCTGCCTTGTTACAGTTTCTCGAAACATGAACACAATCAACACTAATGAAATTTGCAAACGCAAAGGACCTAAGCTCTTCCACCAGGCTACCAATCACAGACAGGTCTTGCTCTTTCGCTTCCCAAGCTTGCTTTACTTTCAAGGTATCCGTTTCCAGAATCAAGTGGCCTATTCCAAGGCTACTAGCTGCTTGAACACCCTGTAGACAGGCGATCGTTTCAGCTTGGAAGGCATTCAGCAGGTGATCAACGCGTCCCCAACCATTCAGCACTACATCTCCATCATTGTCCCTGATCAGGAAGCCCCATCCTCCGCTTTGTTCTTCCGGAATGAAAGAGGCGTCACAGTTGAGTTTCAAGAAACCCTCCGGTGGTCGTGTCCAATGTTCCAGTTTTGGTGTTTGGATTCTATGCCGTGGGGTGTGCGCAACACCAAGTTCCTCAGTATATATTTTGATAGCTCTAACGACAAGCTCAGCAGGCCTCCTTTTCCCCTCTTCCCGAATTAGGTTCCTTTCAGACCACAAATACCAGAGGGTGATAAACATGAGTTTACGTTTCTCCTCCTTCTCCTGAAGAATGTGATTAATCACCTCTCGAGGGCTGGTCAGCTTCTGTAACCTGCTACATTCAATCTCCAGTTTTAGTGCTCTCCAAACATTCTTAGCTAGCTTGCACTTGAAGAAAAGGTGCCCTCCATCCTCATCAATCCGATTACAAACCGGGCAGCTAGGGTTAATTTTCACTCCTCTCCTCAACAGGTTCCTCCTCAGTGGATGGCTGTTATGAGCCATTCTCCAAATAAAATGTTTCACCTTGTTTGGACACTTTGATTTCCAGATTTTTGCCCACATTGGGTCTGCTTCCCTGCTGCTACTCCCCTGAGCACTTCCTCCATCTCTCCTACGCAGTAAAGAGTCATGACAGACTTTATATGCACTTTTAACACTGAAAATGCCACGCTCATCATAATGCCACGCCAACACATTATCTCTCCCTTCATTCACCGGCAAAGCCAATATCAGATCCGCATCATCTTTCCAAAAGACATCACGAACTAACTCACTATCCCACTGGCCAGTGCTCGGGTCGATCAGATCATCAACATTTGAGAGGATGTTCCCTCCCCTGGGCGTAATGGGACTCCTTGAGTAATCTCTTGGGATCCAGGGATCAGTCCAGATCTTTATATTTCGGCCATTTCCAATTCTCCATATCATCCCCATCTTCATCACCTCCAGTCCCTTCAGTATACTTCTCCATGTATATGACATGCCCCATTTTGGTTTAGCCTCCAACACAGTAGTGTTTTGATAGTATTTTGCCTTGAGGATTCTTGCACAAAGAGAATCAGGCCTACTCCATAACCTCCAGCATTGTTTTGCTAACATAGCTAGATTGAAGGCATGTATATCCCGAAAGCCTAAGCCTCCCTCCTTTTTTGCTTTTTGCATCACCTCTCTGTTAAGCCAATGAATCTTGTGTTTCCCCTCTTGATGGTTCCACCAGAAGCGGCACACTATTTTACTGATTTCATCACACATCGATTTTGTCAAGTCGAAGCAACCCATAGCAAAGGATGGAATTGCCTGTGCTACTGCTTTGATTAGCACTTCCTTTCCAGCCCATGACAAAAACTTCTCTTTCCACCCCTGAATGCGCCGCCATACTCTATCTTTGAGATATGCAAAGGTTCCCCCAATTGATCTCCCAATATGTACAGGCAGTCCCAAGTATCTTTCATTCATAGTTTCTCTCATGACTTGCAGCCTTTGACACACATCCCTTCTCTGTGTATCATGAGTGTTCTTGCTAAACAAAACGGCCGATTTTGCTTTGTTGATCATCTGACCTGAGCACCTCTCATACAAGTCCAGGATATCCTGTAAATGTTGAGCATCCCCTCCGTTCGCACGAATCAAAATTAGGGAGTCATCGGCGAACAGTAAGTGTGATACACTTGGTGCTGAGTGACAGATTTTCACTCCTGCAATTCTACCATCTTGTTCCGCTTTCTGAAGCAAAGCCGAGAAGCCTTCTGCACAAATGAGAAAAAGATATGGCGACAGTGGATCCCCTTGTCGCAATCCCCGTTCCGGCCTGAAACTATCAGTAAGATCTCCATTCACTTTTATTTTGTACGAGATTGTTGATACACATTCCATGATTAGCCTGATCCACTGCTCCTCAAACCCCAACTTCCTCATCATCTGTTCCAGGAAGTCCCATTCCACACGATCATACGCTTTGCTCATGTCGAGTTTCAGCGCCGCATAACCCAGGTTACCCTCTCTTTTATTCAACATATAATGTGTGATTTCATAAGCAACCAAAATGTTGTCTGAGATTAGGCGACCTGGAACAAA
Organism: Cymbopogon flexuosus; assembly: GCA_027790015.1. Classification (NCBI taxonomy): domain Eukaryota; kingdom Viridiplantae; phylum Streptophyta; class Magnoliopsida; order Poales; family Poaceae; genus Cymbopogon; species Cymbopogon flexuosus. The sequence continues at coordinate 9,954 of JAKNSH010277018.1, forward strand.
AGCACTCTGGGAAGGACTTATCACATCATCCAGGATTGATCTCAGTCTACCAGCTAGGACCTTTGACACCACTTTATATGTCACATTACACAGACTTATTGGGCGTAAATGTGACCCGGTCAGGATGGTCTGTCTTTGGAATCAAAGAGATTACTGTTTCATTCCAACCCTTCGGGAGCTTGTTCCCTCTCAGCACCTGGAGCACTTCTGTGGTTAGCTTATTCCCCACAATATCCCATAAATTCTTGTAGAAGACCGAAGGCATTCCATCAGGTCCTGGGGCTTTGAGATCACCGATAGCGTCAAGAGCATTTTTAACTTCTTCCTCGGTGAACTCTTTGAGAAGGTATGCATTCATATCAGCCGTGATTCGGGGCTGCACAGCATCAAGGAGCTGCTGTGTGAGCCCCTCCTCAATTCGGCTGGACCTGAAAAGATGGTAAAAGTGGTTAGCAATAAATCTTTTCTTCTCTCCCTCCTCCTCCACCCAACCCCCATTCTCCTTTTGCAGCCGCCCTATTCTATTTCTCTTCTTCCTCTCCGAGCACACCTTATGGAAATAACTCGTGTTCCTATCCCCAAATTGTAACCAATTTACATGAGCACGCTGTTTCCAGTACATATCAATTTGTTCCTCCAGCCTATCCACTTTAAAACTCCACACCGCCTCTCTCCCCACTGCCACATCACTAATTGGGGCTCTACGCCATTTCTCCAACTCCTTCTTTGCACTCTTCAGCCGCTTCTCTAAATCTCCAAGCACATTTTTATTCCACTCCTGCAAGCTAGCTGCTACCCCTGTAACCTTTTCAGAAAAACTTCCTG
>JAKNSH010277131.1:0-10842 GCA_027790015.1 Cymbopogon flexuosus
GTGGGGTGGGGTGGGGGGTGGGGGGTTGTTGAACCAATGATATGAATTATAAAGCATTATTCCTTGGACACATTTGAGCAATTTAAGCAGAAGCATAATTTACACAATGACTTCTCTAACTTCAATTGGATGGTGTTTGTCAGGCGAGGGGCTATCATCACAACCTTCATTGTGTGCTATGCTCTTACATCATTTATTTCTGGATATGTCAGTGGTGGTCTTTACTCAAGGAATGGTGGTATGGTTCTGCACAATTTTCTATTAATTCTCATGTTTGTTTGCGCATTTCAGTTTCTTTGCAATATCTGTTTCCATATTGTACCTTCATGTTCTTCTCTTTTAAAAAGAGTCTACAGGTTAAATTATTCATGTATGGAATCCTGACCTCAATTTATGGCTTATCGAATGCTTCTTGAATTCATGGCAGGCAAAAACTGGATTAAAGCGATGGTTCTTACAGCATCTCTCTTTCCATTCTTGTGTTTTTCAATTGGCTTTGCACTGAATACAATTGCTATCTTCTACCGCTCATTAGCAGCAATACCATTTGGCACAATGGTTGTCATGTTTGTACTTTGGGCTTTCATCTCCTTCCCCTTGGTCCTTTTGGGAACTGTCGTTGGTAGGAACTGGAGTGGTGCTCCTAACAACCCCTGCCGTGTGAAGACTATTCCACGACCTATTCCTGAGAAGAAGTGGTACCTTACACCTTCTGTCATCTCATTGATGGGTGGCCTGCTTCCCTTTGGTAGCATCTTCATTGAGATGTACTTCGTGTTCACATCATTCTGGAACTACAAGGTAAAGAAGCAAGTGCTTTTTAACATTTTTGTACTCCTTGACATCGCTTCTCTTACCACTGTGATCTTTTACTGAAAGGTGTGCATGATTGATTATTTTTTGAATTTCCTCTAACAATTCCAAATGATGTCCATACTTCATAGTGCATTTCTCCATCGATTTATCTGAACCATATTTGCAATTTTGATTTGACCAAGTTTGCAACCATGACATAATTTTGGGGCTTCTTTTCAGGTTTATTATGTCTATGGTTTCATGTTGCTGGTCTTTGTCATCCTTCTAATAGTCACCATCTGCGTCACTATTGTGGGTACTTATTTCTTGCTGAACGCGGAGAACTATCACTGGCAGTGGACGTCGTTTTCCTCTGCAGCATCAACTGCTTTGTATGTGTACCTGTACTCCATCTACTACTACCATGTGAAAACAAAGATGTCAGGCTTCTTCCAAACAAGTTTCTACTTTGGCTACACACTGATGTTCTGCCTTGGTCTAGGCATTCTTTGTGGTAAGCTTTGCCTTTTAACCAAAGATTGTGCCTTTGCAATATATGTGACTGTTTCCGTTTTTTGACCTGTACTGTTTTTGGTTTTTGACTTGTGATTTGCGTTGGTGATTCAGGTGCTATTGGGTATCTAGGGTCAACCCTTTTTGTAAGGAGAATCTACAGAAATATCAAATGTGATTAAATCCCTGCTACTTGTTAGCAGCAGAAAGATCATATGTATTGTCAGTGGAAGCAAGCCCTCAAAAATGGATTTTAAAGGTAGACCCTGAATAGGTTTTTGAAACTGCTGAGGACTTGCTCCCTTTGTTCACTGTTATACGCATTTTTGTTTGCCTGCTTATTCATGTGAAATCGTCCTCATAATGTATACCTGTGGTAGTTGAGGATTAGTCTGAAGCACCTGTTTTCATCATTTTCTTTTTTCTTTTTTATTACTTCGTTCGGTAGGATGTAATCAGTGAATGTTGATGTGGCGAGAGCCCAATTAGGACTTTTTCGTTTAAACCATCCTCTATATGAGGATCTATGGGGTTGAAGGTTGAAATTATTTGTATCCTCAGTCGGCCAATCCATACAGGCTCTTTAACCTTAGCACTAGGATAGATCCATTGGAGGGCAACGAGCTCATATCTGAAATTTTCCCTCCAATACATCGTGGCATAAAGTTAAAAGTTTTCTTTTTTTCTTTTGGAAACTCATATAAAATCATTAAGCCCAGATTTATGTTATTAGCATAAAATTGACACAATCACAAAATAATGATGTGGAAACAAGCTAACAAAATAGGACGAATTTTCAACATCGAGATGTCTGACGTGACTCATGGCTTTGTCAATCTTAAAGATCTATGCTCATTTTGGATGGTTGTGCATGATTGTGAGCATGAGCGTGCATGACACATGTATTCATTCATACTGTTAAATACTGTAGGATCAAGTACAAGATGGTTACATACTTACATGGTATATATGTTGTCACCAAAGTTTAGTTAAACTTCTATGTTGTCAGATAGCGACAACCTTTAGTAACAAATAAACACCAAAAGTAACCAAATAAATTCAAATTATGCACAGTTAGTAGAACATGATTTTTAAATATTCATTTTTTTCTAAGCTAATCCATTTTTTTCCTAAGATTAAATAAGAGCTAGTTTTGAATTGTTTTTCAAGAAAATTAATTGTATATATTTTTTAAAATGATTTATTCCTCAGACAAATTCAGATAATTTCAAAAGTTTCAATATATAGGTAAAAAACCCCATTTTCTAAATGGACGACGATAACGCGCGACGCGTCGCGCCATCACGACCCTCTTGTCCCCCACGTCATCCCACCTGTCCGTGCGGCCACTTTCCATATTTAACAAGCCTTATAATCTTTTGTCATTTCTAATTTAGGCAAAAAGCCATGCAACTCGCCACAACAATGAAGTGAGCGGCTGGTACTCATTTTCCAACACGACAAATTATTTAAAATGTTATAACACATAAATGGTATATCCATTTTGAATTTCGTCTGCACCATTATGTTTTGTATGGCCAGACGAACAAAAGTAGATCCCACTTGCTAATGTTTCAAAGATTTTTTTTAATTTTAGTAGCGATTTATGTGTAAAAATATGCTAGAAGATTTAAAAAGAAGTTGCTACCATTTAATACTAAATTTGCTCCTCCAAATTATATTAAACAGTATACATGGTATGCAAGGGGGCAAAAATAAAAAAGTTACTACTATATATAAAACTAAAGTTCATACTCCAAAATATACTAAAGTTACTACACAGTATGTGCAAGTCGGGGCTACAACATATCGAAACGAGTTACTACAATGTAATTGCACAAGCGGGTGGTTGAGCAATTCTTTTGTGGCAACTTACATGACTTGTACATTGTAGATGAGACAACTAATATGTAGTGACATTCACCTAATAGGGTGACTGAAAAATGAAACTAAAAGAAGTTTGATTTAAAACTAAAACTAAAAACAATAAAAAATGGACAATAGAAACTAAAAATATTTTTTTGCCAACTTATGTGTGCAATGACTACCTTTTTATGACAAATTACACGTTACAGGTGAGGCAAATAATATGCAGGATTCAGAAAATCATCCGAACATAAAAGGATGACTGAATGATGAAACTAAAAACACGAAACTTATATATTTGTAGGTGAAGCAACATATATATCGTAGTTGTGACAACTTATATATTATAGATGTGACAAATTATATATTATAAGTGAGACGATGCAGGATTTAGAAGTCATTTACACTTAGGTAGTGTTTGGTTTGGGGACGAGATGGGTTGGGTTGGGTTGAACCTAGTTTGGTGGGATGAGATGAACCCACTTTGTGTTTGGATAGGAGGTGGGGTTGAACCCAGTTTTCTGTTTGGTTAGAAGGATGAGGGGGGATGAGATGGATGCCACTTTGACACCGTTAGTGGGACCCACCTGCCAGTTCCCCTTTCTTCTTATCCTTATCTTCTTCCTCCCTGCTCCCTGGCGCCCAGCGCCCCACCGCCCCCTCCCCGCCGCCCGCCTGAGCACGACGGCGGCCAGCGCCCCGCCGCCCTCCCTGCTCCCCAGCGCCCAGCCGCCCCTACCTGCTCCCCGCCGCCCCCTCCCCGCTGCCCGCTTGAGCACGAGCACCGCGAGGGCCGTGGGGGACGGGGCTGCCACGAGTGCCGCCCGGGTCCGCCCCGCGGCCATGGCGCCTCGCCCGCGCGCAAAAGGGCGAGGGCCCTCTGGCCAACGCCGCCCCGTGGCCATGGCGCCTCGCCTCGCGCGCACAGCCCCACACCGCGGCCATGGCGCCTCCTGTCCTGTGCCGCGCGAAGAAGTGAGGGAGGAGGAGACGGAGGTCGACGCCGTGGATGTGGGTCGAGTGCGGCCGTTGTTTTTGGAGGAATACCCCCGACCCGCATCTAGAGGGAATATACCCTCCTGGGTTCAACCCAACCCGCTGCATTTTTCATCCAAACATGGGTTGGTGTGGGCACACCAACCCAAACCAACCCGTGAACCAAACACTACCTTAAAAAGGTGACTGAAAACAAAAAATTAAAAAAACAAAAAATTAACTGAAAACAGAGACTAATAATATTAGAAAACTAAACAAAGAATGAAATAAAAATAAGAAAACTAAAAATAATACATGGTGGCTCAGATCAGGGAACGAAGCATCCTGGAAACTTGTCCACTAACTCAGATCACCGTGGCTCGCGTGTCTATATACACGGAGTGGCCTTCAAGCGAGAGCTGAATCACTTCCGCCTGTCGCAACATGCATCCCGCATTCCCGCCTTTCAGAACACTAGAGCTGCTGGTTCCTGTCTTCTCGTGCAGTTAATGAGGTGGGCCAAGGCCATGTGTTAGCGAGTCTGGCCGGATCGCATGGGCTGCAGCCCGCGTCGCGCGCAACGTGCATTGCGCGACCAGCCGCGCGTTAGAATTTCCGTTTCTAAATGATACGACGGAGCTTGGTTGCTTCGAGGTATTTGTACGCGAATACCTCGAAGCATAGTCAGCTAGGATAGAGATGGTATCTCCTACGAATATGGAAGATTGCAACTGACAAGAATAGTTTCCTTAGATCTATAACTCTGCCCCCCATATATAAGGAGGATAGGGATCCTCCCTCAAAACTCAATTCAATACACCAGCAATACAACCGAGCACATGACGTAAGGTACTACGCGATTCCTAGTGGCCCGAACCTATAATTCGTGCGTCTTTGTGCTTCTGTTGGCATCTAGTTCGTTGTCTCATGCACATCCACAGATAAACTACTACCTAAGGTATACCCCTCGATAGACTGCTGCTGATATTTCCTCGACAGATAGACGTACACAAACCCTTCCTTTTATGACCTCCGAAGGATTGAGCCGTTGCATCAAAGAATTAAGCCATCGCATCTTAAAATTCAGGAAGTCTCAGAAGGGACAGTTCATGCATTTTATTCAGATATGTTGATCTATTATAATCTTCTCGACAAATTTCATTTAGGATGAGTTAATACCTCAAACCAAACATTCTCATAGGTCATTATAATTACACCAAGAAATTTAATCGACTAGCTTGTTAATCAATATGGATGCATGACGGTATATGTGCAGAGGCGGAGCCACCACTAGGGCGAGCTAGGGCAGCCGCCCTAGCTCCCTGTGGCCGGGCACCCCTTCCCCACCCCCGGGTTTGGTGCAGGCGAGGACGAGGCGGCGAGTTACCAGCAAAGGTTGAAGACGATGGCGGCGTAGCTTCCATTCAGTTCGAGACGATGTGGAGAAGGAAAGTGTCATGGGCCTGGGTGCCTGGTCGACAAAGATAGGCTGCGGCCCAACAATCGACAGCCCAACAGACACCACCAGCTCAGAGCTCCCGCAATCATGCAAAACGGCCGGTCGCCGACCATCACCAGCCTAGCTCCCACTGCCGTTATTTTCCTTTTTACGAAACACTGCCGTTATTTGGTGCTCCAACGTTCTGCCTGCAACCAGTTGCAGCCAGCCTGCGGTGCTGCCTGCCCAGCCAGCAGCCCCTAAACTAGTTCAGAATCCCCTAATTGACTTCTTCCAAATTTAAAATGTATTATTTCTCCATTGATGAAACATGTATTATTCATAACGACTCCACTATTAAAAGGTAACCTCGATTTTTATTGGTTGTTATTCAGCTTTTGGCCTTGACATACATGTTGTCATTGGTTAGACAAAAGTTTATAGTACGAGCCTGCCCTAGGTGATCTTCGCAGCTGGATTCGCCACTGTATGTGCATGTGTCACCATATATAATATACAAGTGACTACGTACAGAAGCATCTTATGAAAATAGAACTATTTTTCGACTAGTTTAACAACCCTGTGACACATGCAAAAGATTTTCTTGATAGATGCATTTGTCATTTTGATCTTGACACGTGCCAACATGATCCGTGCACGTAATGTGAACATTTGGGGATTCCATGCATTTTCATATAAAATCAAGAAGATGAGACAATCCATATCTATAATGATGACGTTAGTGAAAAGAAGATGAGACAATCCATATGTCTGCATGACTTGTCACGGCTATGCCTTTTTTTCTCCGTGATTTTCCTTGTAATTTTCAACAAATCTTTTGAGGGTTGGTGTGCTTGCATTTTTCCTATCATCAGATCGTCCGCTGAGTACGCCGCTGATCCATTCGTGCAGTGTTACTGTTCTGAGCATTAGACCGTCCAATGAGCATTATCATTTACTCCATCCGTTCTAAAATAAGTGGCACTCTCATTTTTCGAGAAATCAAATGCTTTTAACTTTGACTAAATATATATAAGAAAACCAGGGTAAAAAAACATGATAGTCATCTTTGCTTAATTGGTGGTTTGCTGGTCGATTTGGGTGGTTCCTGTAGCACATTTCAGCCGTCTCCATTTTTAATTCGGAGTGGTTTACGGGTTCCTCTCTTGCTTTGTATTTCTTTGGACCCCGGCTGAAGTGCGCTGCTTTTCATTTTTGTTGAGTTGAGTCTGTAATCATCTTTTTCTCTCTATTCGTCTTTTGAAAATGACATCATAGCTCTTGCTGCCTTTTAAAAAAATTAGTATCACTAAATAAATATTTTCATAAGAAATTTATTTAGAGATTAAAATATTACTGCTACTATTTTTACAAACCTAAAAAAGTTTGACCAGCATGTATCATTTAGTAACACTTATTTAAAAAAAGTTTGAACAGCATGCATGGTTTAGTAACACTTATTTCGGGACCAAAGGTAGTGATCAGTCACCGGATCATCCGTTGTTACAAATATCCTCTGTCTGGACAGTCACCCATCATCCATCCGGTGGTTCTCTTTACAGCCATTGGATACTGTCTAGTGAATAGTTGTGTGGAATCTGCAATGCCCTTTCTCTGTACATCACAATATGAGTTCATTTTCCTCACTACAGGACCCTTCCAGGTGCTCCTAGTTTTTTTCTTGCTTATTTGTTTGTTTTAATGCGTGTCCGTTTGGCTTCACACCACTTGTTATCTTGCATCTTTATGGTCTGACAAGTGACAACATGTCTGACGACATATCTTGCACACAAGTTAGTTCTATTAATTTATTTTTTTGATGAATAGTTCTATTAAATTATTTTTTTTTCACCATAATCATCAAATCGATTTATTTGGAGCAAAGAATTTACAACAAATAAAGCTGGATGTTTTTAGTGACATGCTTGGTCTATATACAAAAACATGTTCTCACTACTACAGATTTGGACATCACTGCCGCCCTCATCAGTACCGGTTTTTAAAAAACCGGCACTGCTAGTGCTTCCAGGCACATCACTGTCGGTTCGTGTTACGAACCGGCATTGATGTGCCAGTGGTAGTTCAGAACCGGCACTGATATGCCACAGGGTCATCAATGCCGGTTCGTAACACGAACGAACATAGATGAGGGGTCATCAGTGCCGGTTCGTAACACGAACCGACACAGATGAGGGGTCATGAAAATTTCAAATAACAATTTGAAACTTCAAATGATCTCGGCTGAAAAAGTCATGTACATAAGAATTGTACAACTCATCAAGATGTACAATTCTTATTTTGATCATTTTTTCTATATGACAAAGTAAAAGCAACATTGTTCACAAAATTTACATCTCTCTTATAGTTTAGGGAACTCTATGAAACCAAAATGTGATATGTAAGTTTTGTGAACAATGATACTATCACTGCATCGGATGAATAAATGACCTAAATAAAGTTTATTGATCTCAAAAAGCTATGAAATTTTGTAGTTGCCAACTTTTCCATTTGAATTCATCTTGCCATGCAAATTGCGCCTGTATTTGAAAATTTTAAAATTTGAATTTTTCAAACGATCTCGGATGGAAAAACAACCAAAATAAAGTTTGTAGATGTCGAAAAGTTAGAAAACTTTGTAGTTGACAACTTTTTCATTTGAATTCATCTTGTCATAGAAAACTGCTTCTGTATTAGCTCAAATTTGAAATTCAAATTTTGTAAACTACCTCGGATGGAAAAACTCCCTAAACGAAAAGTGTAGGTCTCGAAAAGTTATAAAACTTTGTAGTTGACAAGTTTTTGATTTGAATTTATTTAGTGCCTTAAATAATCAATTTACACTCAGTTTAGTACCATATGTGGGGAACCAAAATGGAATATAGAAACAAGTGACTAAGTAGTGCTCTGGTAGAGCAGGGGACGCGAGAGGGGGAGGTCACAGGTTCGAAACACACCGACCGTGAAGCGCGCGGTTTTCGTACGAAAAACACCGTGACTTGCGACTTGGTACTGCTGAAATGGTCTAGATTTTCCAAGTGGGTGATATGATCTCCGCCTTATAATTAAGCACAAGGTAGATTGGGGGTCGGTAAGGCTTCTAGAAGACTCAATAACACATGCACAAATCATGGAAGGATTATTATATAGGACCACGTACGCTTGTATATATGTCATGTCTTCAAAGTACTTATTTTGTGGATCCTTGCTGAAGGTAATGTCGAAGAAAAAAATCATGTGAGAAGTTGACTGGGCAACAACTAATTTCTAGAAGACAAATGTACCAATATAATATACTATGCTAGTATTGGAATTTTCGGTATATAGCTTGTGCGGGCAATATACCAGTATGCACGTATGACGCCTGCATATATATGAGAGAGCTCCACACACGAGCAAGACGCCAGGTGTACCTGGGTGTAAATAAATTTCATGCTGTCGCTCTCTTTTCGTTCCAGCACCTCTACATGTACTTTATTCAGCGTTAAAGCTTTCAATACATACCATACCGCGACCATACTAAATCCATTCCAAATTAATAGTTTGTTTGACTTTTTTATCTCAAATTTGACCACTTGTATTATTCAAATATTTATATAAAATTTCACTTCTTTTGTTGTGGCATGCTTTTATTAATAGAAGTTCTTCAAAAGTGATTTAAATTTGACTATTTTTGTACAGACTTTTGAGTAATACGAGTGGTCAAACTAGAGGTAAAATAAGTCAAACGAATTATAATTTGAAGGACCGGAAACAGGCGACCAGAGGGGGGGGTGAATGGGAGCCTCAAATTTTTCTTCTCAAAGAACTGGAGGTCCTAGGCTCAATCACACAAACTCCAAGAACCAATAAACACACGATAATGGATGAGAGATGGATTTGCTCGGCACACGATGGTGCACGGCCTACCAGCTCATGAGCTCTGTCCAATATCCTACACAAGAAACAAGCTCGCTGAAAAGAAACAACCTGCACAGGGCAGCACGAATGCAACAAGAAAGCTTAAGCAGAGTTACTGCATTTCACCGAGCCAAAGTAGCAAGCTTGCATGTCCAATAAATCAAGTAGCAAGGCAAGTAATAATTAGGCTTCTGTAGCTTGAAAGAGACATATCAGATATTAGATAACCGAATCAATTTGTTCAAGCAGAAAACAATCAGACTATTGTTCATCTCGGGCAAAAAGAAAGACAAGCAAGTTAAATAATATTCCAAGTTATAAAGCTAGGGATAATTCACGAAGGCAGGAAGCAAGACTTATCGACTAATCAAAAGCAATCTATTATACTAGAACTACTAGGTGCTGGATGAACGTGTGAGTTAAAAAGCTTGAAGCTGATCTACAAGAACCAAATCTGCGAGCTGTGCACAGATCAAGCACGAGAGAACCAAACAGCTGGTGGCCACAGTACGAGGCTAAAAGCAATTGCTGCTGCTGATGGGAAATATTAGTCTGCACTGCCAAACAATTCTTCACTGGAATCCAGCTAATCCAAACGTACGAACTAAAACTGAGAACGACGAACTGGACCAAACAAGTCACCAATCAGCCGGACCTGGGAACCAACAGCAAGCGCTGCTCTATTGAGCACACCGGCGTCTAAGCGCTCAGTGCTGGTAGCACTACTGCCAAGAAAATGAATCCCGGGCGACCTGCAACAGATGAACTCCAACAGAAGAACGACAATCCTCCCAGATCCAAAAAATCAGAGAACTCGGTGGAAACACAGTCTCAGGCTCTCAAATTTTGCACAGCCAAACATGATGGTGATAATAACCTACTCCTAAGAGATCATGGCTCAAAACATACTGCAGCTCCAGGAAACAAAGAAATTTGAGCAAGGACAAGAAGCTGCCAAGAGCAAGAACACAGCACAGGGAATAAACGAAAATCACAGCCAAAAGTGACGAATCCCAGAGGGCATGAGGAGAGTTTCGGGCCTCCTCTTCCCAACTCAAGATCCCAGAAAATACATGGACGAAATTTCGTTCCTGGACCTCTAACAAGAACTCTAACAGAAGGGGGGAAAACTAGAGAGGGAAGGACAGGAATGAGACAGGTGCTGTCCCAAAAAGAAAAGGTGGAGAGGTAGAGAGAGTTGTGGACTCCTCCTACCTATTTAACAGGTATATAAGATATCTCTAAAATGCCCCTAGATATTTTTGAGCTAAACTACTCCATCCGAGGGCACAATAGTCCAACTCTAATTTTCTTGATCCGACGGCCACCGCGCCTTCTCACCGGTAGCCTTGCTTCGA
>JAKNSH010277140.1:0-12948 GCA_027790015.1 Cymbopogon flexuosus
CCTGCTGAGCTATTTAGACTTCATGCTGCTGTCGGCATCGTATGAACAGTGGGAAGCTTATGTTGTTCTTCATTGTCTAGCTGCTATATGTAATGTGTTATCTTAGCCACTTCGAACCTCTTGTCTGAACCACGAAGCCTATACTATTTAAGTAATGTTTGAACATATGATATTGTAACATTCATCTCATATTTGATATCTATTATTGTAATATTTCATTTGTTCATCCAAATCTGATCATTTTGTTTACAAATGCGATTCTTGCCAATTCTCGCGCGCAAATCATTAGTGTATATATGACCAAACAAAATAAATTTGCTGGACGAATTGTGATCGGACGCACGTGAGGATCAGAGCACGTGACTTGCAACGAGAACGAATGCTCCAAATAATCTCCAATGAAAAAGGAATCGAATCGTAGCAGTAGCGACACGCACGTACAGTACTGTACGTAGTTGTAGTGACAGTGAATGATCGATGAGCGGCGAGTGCAACGTATACATGCATGCATGCTTATGAAAACGAGAAGTCCATGTCACGTGCTGATCGAGACGCATGCAGTCGCACACACACCCCCGATGATATGACCTGGATGAATGAAAACGAAGGCAAAGGCAAATTGGCACCGCACGCGCATCACGAGACGTCGTACCAGTACGGCGACGTACGCATAGCAATACTCCTAGAGGAACAACTACAGGAAAGAATAATCTGAGCTGTTTGGAATGGAGGGGGAAAAACTACAGGAACATAGCAATAGAGGAAGAGCAAATATTCTTTCCCTTGGGTTGGAGTGGATGTTTTATTTCCTTTTTTTGCACTCCTATGGATATGGATTCCTTTCCCTTGATCCTTCATTCCAAACACTATGAAGTGACTCTTTTCCTCTGAAATTTACTCCTCCAAAATTTCCTTGGAAATCCTTTGATCCTAACGTTTGCATGGAAATCCTTTTACTATAATAAAATATGCATTACAAATAACCAAATCAGCTGGTTTGCCCGAGTGGTTAAGGGGGAAGACTTAAGATCTTCTGCAGTTAACTGCGCGTGGGTTCGAACCCCACAGCCAGCAGTTTTTATCTTTTTTTCCAATTGACTCAAATCTTTTTTTTTTTTCCTTTCAAGGACCATCTTCAGGACTGCAGGTCTGCAGCACATATTTGTTCATTCTAAACTTACATATCTTTCTCTTTTATTTTGCTTTTTTTTTCAAATTTATTTTTCCTTTATTTTTTATTGGTTTTTGCTTTTTTTTTAACTTTTCAAGGACACAGCTCGTATTTTGTTCATTCTTTCATGAAAACTTCTTCTATTTCTGCTTCTCCTTTTCCCCCAAAAAAATCCCTCTATGCGCTAACTTTTCAAATATTTGTTTAAATTAAAAGGTAAAAAGGACATTGTTCATGCAACAGCTTCAGACTATAATATTACTAAAATTATGTCCATTCGCTGGAAGCATTCTTTGTTGCTTTTCATTTTCCTTTATTGCTCGTTGCATTTTTGATCCAGTGGTTTCCTACGCAAAATGAGTTGTTACATTTTCTCCTAGAAAAACAAATTGCGTTACAACGACCGATTTTAGTCGACACAACCGATTTTAGTCGGCTTCTAGTTTTTAGTAGCAAATTTGATCAATATTTTTGCCAAAATCAAAATTCTTTAAAACAATAACCAAACTGATTTTCACCGTGAAATTAACTGGATGCCCACGCTGCTAAATGGCCACCTGACGGGTGATGGCAATCTCTTCTACGTACGTTCATTGACATCGTTTATCAGTACAGTGAACAGGCAGCGCAAGACTGCAAGTTCAAAACAAGTCAACCTGGCAGTCTATTATATCATAGATGGATTGTATCGCCACACCTCAGATCAGATAAAAGGATCCTACTAAAGTGAAAAGGGGGAGAATGTCACTTGAAAATTGTGGCAAAATACATAATCCGGTACCCCATAGCAGCACTGATGACCACTATATGATGGTGATGGATAGAGTGATCCATCATCAAACGGCATTCATCTTCATCTTCATTGGTAGTTTTGGACCAGAACAGAGCCTTAGCCCAGGCAGCAGCAACTGGAGATTAAGTCGATCTGTCCGGAGCATCCCCATCGCCACCATCTGGTGAGTCCTCTCTGTCCTGGTTCTCCTTCCACTTAGCCCAGGCCCATCTTAACACAATGAACGCCCCAAGTGCATACACCTGCAGCGATATAGTGGGAAGTGTCATATTTCCACAAGCACACATATTTCATAGAGCACAAGAACAGTTTGAGATAAAACAAAACACAAGCATATATTTGGCATGAAACAACCCTGGAAACAAGGGTTAACTTTCTCTTATGGGGTAAGATACTTTATCTCAATGATTCGTATCCGGTGCCAATAGACTGGTAACAACAATATGATATGCAGCATCTAAAAGGCTTTAATTTGTTGGATAACATTTGTAGAACATAGCAAATGAGAGGACCTTGAAGATATTTAAAACCGACCCCATGGTCTCCAAGTGGTTACTGGTTACCGACCCTGCCAAAAGTGGTAGAATATGCACATTTCTACTTTGGCAGTGGGCAACTATATGATGTTTTCAGAGACCCAAACGCAACTCACAACAGTCGAGTGTCAGTTATAATTCTGATGCACAGTTTTATCCAAAAGTTGAAAGGCATCATATTGTGTACGTGTTAACATGCAGTTCAATCAGTCAGCGAATTGCATCTGCACAGTCTATTGCATACTCGCATGCTTTCTTTCTTTTCTTTTCTTTTCTTTTTTTTTTTTTTGCGAAAGTACTCGCATGCTTTCTGGGAAATATGATTCTGAAACAAACTAATTTTAGAGAAGCCACTTATAGCTAATTTCTCGCAGTAGTAACATCTGATTCACTCAGTGGCAATCATAATCATGGGGCCAATGTTTCGAGTGGGAAATCTCCAATTGCATCATCAAGCAATATGTGCTGCGACTAGCAGGAAAATGACTAGTCAGATGAGATCCTGAGAAACTAGGGAATCGGGACATCGCTATCGTAAAATCGCAACAAAGGGGGTTCTGCGGTGGTTTAACCTAATCTAGTCGACGGGGCAACTTGGCGTACCTGCCAGAGGTTGCGCGGGGCCATCTCCTCCTCGGTGGCGGGCGGCGGCGGGACGCCCTCCTCCTCCTCGAGCTTTATCGGCGGCGGCTGCCGTGCCTTGTGGCGCTCCGCATCGGGAAAGAAACGCACCGTCGACGGCGGACCGCTGCGGGCCTCCGTGTCGGCAGCGCCGGCCCCATCCGCCGAGTTCTTGGCCTGGCCCGGGGCACTCCCGGCGTTGCCCATGGCGTCCGCGTCCGCGTCCGCCTCGTTTGGTTGAGGGACAACTCTGGAGAAGGGATAGAATACACCAAACCAAGACTGTCAACTCTCGGCTTCCAGTAGTTTACTCGTCCCGGTTCAGATTCAGATTGCAAGGCAACGCAGCGTCTTTTTCGCTTTTCTTTTCTTTTCTTTTCTTTTTCCTTTGTTCCTGCCGTGCCTGTCATTATTTTTATTTACACAAAAAATGTTTTGCTTGTTTGGTTCTCAATTTTTGGAAAACTTTTTATAGTATGAATTATCAACGGCTAATATGGCACCATGTCAGTAATGACCATAATTAAAACGAATCAGTAAATAAAGACCATAATTAAAACTACCCAGGGTTAAAAAAACGAATAACAAATGGTTTTAAAAGTAAAAAAAAAAGTGATTTTATGGATGGGGGTTTTTTTTTTCTTTTTCAAAATGATGAGGGGGAAATTGGATGACCACAAAAGTGAGGGGTTGTTTTCCATAAGAAAAACAGTTTAGTAAAACTAACTTTTGGATTGTGGATTCAGCCCGAAAGCTGCTCAAGAGCTCCGGCAAACAGGCCAACCTGAACATCACTCTTCACCCAGCCCAAAGACTTACATGTACTCCCTCAAAAAAGTCGTTTTGGATAGCAACACATTCTCCAAAACATAACTTTAACTTCTTGTTTTAAAAAAAATATTTATCAAAAAGTAATATATTATTTTAATAGAAGTACTTCAAGATTCATATAGTTTTCACATTTCCAAACTCTGGTTTGACCGAAACCTTGTTCAAAACGACTTTCTTTTCGAGTATGTAATACATAACATACTGACGACAGACGGAAGGTATTTGGCAGCAGCCGCAATGACACTGAATGACAGAATATGAACCAACAAAACTGAGCAATCATCTAGTAGTAGTATACTCCAATAACAGCTCTCGCCATGAAATGATTCCAAAGAATGACTTCACACAGCAGGGGGAGCAACC
Organism: Cymbopogon flexuosus; assembly: GCA_027790015.1. Lineage (NCBI taxonomy): Eukaryota > Viridiplantae > Streptophyta > Magnoliopsida > Poales > Poaceae > Cymbopogon > Cymbopogon flexuosus. The sequence goes on from JAKNSH010277140.1 coordinate 4,316, forward strand.
AACACAACGGATGGCCCAACCCACACATATCACATACGGATACCATAGCATCCCTCGATAGCAGCATGATGAAATCTAACAACTTGGACATCTAGGGCCTCAAAACGATTTACTAGCGTATATGTATTCTGACTTCCGAAACATCATAACACCAGCGACTAGGGCTCTACAAACAAGAGCCGGGCTCTACAAACAAGAGCCGTCCCAGCCACCACCACCTTGAGGTCCGGGGGCATGTCATCTAACTCGTTGCTGAAGCCTGCGACATTTGCCTCTTCACAGCTTCTTTGTATGTCTTGTGCTGATATGTCAACGTTGTCTCCAGCAGATCCTTGAGAGGCGTCTTTGGGTTCCAACCTACAGTCAGTAGGCATTTGAACATTAGCCACAAGTTAGGGAAAACAAGCATATCTAGAAACCACAGCATCATATTGACAACAGCAATACCTAGTTGCTTGTTGATTATAGTCATGTCTGGAATTCTCTTATCACTGTCGTCATATCCTTCACCATAGAACTGACTCGAACTCACATCAATCATGGGCTCATCCAGTGGTGCCTCTCCTGAGACGTTTGCATAGACCTGCCGGAACAAGACAACAGATTTCTTAAAACTAAAACAAGTAACACCAACTATTACATGCCGGCGTCATAAATTAATGGCATACCTCTGTCATCATTTGGGCCAACTCCTTAACGGTAACCTCATTGTCAGGATTCCCAACATTGAAGATGTGACCATTGGCTCTAGAAGGATTTTCCTTTTCGTAGTTGGCAACAGAAAAACAGGAGTTCAGTCTTAATGAATTAGGGCATATGAGAACAAGGAGACAGAGATAGTAAAGGCAGTAACATACAATCATCAGCACAACAGCTTCGATGGCATCCTTAATGTAAACAAAGGTTCTCTGAGACTCGCCCCCATCAACAAGCTTCAAGGGCTCTCGGCGGAGCAAATTCTGCAAAACCATTGTACCATGCACCTTCTGAGAAGACTGAGTATGATGCAAATTAAGGTATCCATCCTCAGAAAGAAACAAGAGCACATACGTTACTGAAGCAAGCCAAAACCCGGGGTACACCCTCACTAGGACCATCGACACCAGGAATGAAGTCCATTCTTGGGCCAATCCAATTGAAAGGTCTCACGATTGTGAATTCAAGGCCATTTTCTGCGCCTTCAGCTGGCAGATACTCAAATCAAAACAACAGTAAGTGTTAGAACGAGAAGTAAGAACCATAAGCTGTACAATGGTAAAAAAAAATAAGACAATTTACTTTACTAACCAAATATAAGCCTCTCAATAAGTTGCTTTGCGCATGCATAGGACCATCGTTGTTTCACGATTGGACCGAAGATACATGGTGACTCATCTTCTTTCAGAACATAAAATTCAGGTTCCTGTTTGAAAGATAAGAGACACACAAACATCAGCAATACAAACATGATCTTATCCTGTTGTAAGGCACCGCCAATGATTTACAACATAAGTTTCTTCTAGAGCATACCACATGAAGTTGTAGAATGAAAGATTCAGAATTCATCCTTTTATCCAACATTTTCCATGTTTTACACTTCCATTAATACTCACATGGCAAACAGATGAATACAATAGTCTAAAGAAAGCAGATGAGTGCCAACTAAATCATTCCCATAGAACTAAGCATGAGTGCAGTACAAATGCAGATAGCGGACTCTTTACTGGGAAAATAATCGGAATCAAAACAGAGTTGCAAGCTAAACAATTGCAAGCTAAACACACCCTGACCCTTGAGGGGCGGCAGTAGTTGACAATTTATAAATGATGCAGCATCAACAGAACTACAGAAGTAGCTTATTGTTTAGAAAAATGCTATTGGGGAAGGATAGTTTCTGACAATGGTATGTTTTTTCCTACTATTACTTTCAAGGGAACATGCAGCAACAGACCAACAGGTGTAAGCATGGGCATAGCTTGAAGTTTTGGACAATACAAATATCTGAAAGGCGCGGAAAGGAAAATGAATAGTTCTGGACAATCTACAGAAATGGAGGGAAGACCTGAACTAGCATATGCAGTCAAACCATAGTGTTCATCAAAAGTCAATCACATTCTATAATAATCAATTAATTATGATGTGAATTGAGCATGACAAGAGCATGCCAACAACCAAAGGAGGCTCAACTAGAAAATACCTCCCCAACTAACACAAAATCTATCCCAATCTTGAGACAAGAGCCGTACTACAAGGACAGGAACAGTTATTATTATAGTTAAAGAGCACCATTTAGCAACCCGGCACGACATCTGCAATCCTTTTTGTTTATTGACTCATGACTGATGAAAGTCAAAATTAGAATATAACTTTCAAACCCGTCTAGCAAGCGTGGGCATAATGAAACTTGGGACAGGGTGGAGTGGCTAGAAAGAAAAATCACGTCACCTTGCGGAGCGGGTGGTCTTTGGGGAGGAAGCTGCCTATGGTCTTGCCATAGACCTCGCACGTGGAGAAGTGGATGAGACGCTTGCTGTTCTCGGAGCAGTACTTGACCTGCAAAGGAAGGAAGGAATCGGTCATCAGCCATGTCACTGAGACATTCTTTCTTTCAGTTGTATAAGTAGGAAATGCCAAGAAAAAGAACAAGAAGATAAAGGGCCGACCACTGGGAGTGCGTCGATGAAGTTGCTGTAGATGGTGTCGAGGGGACGCGTGTTGTAGTCCGCCGGCGTGCAGATGGCCGCCAGGTTGATGGTCTTCAGATCCACCACCCAAGAAGAAGAAGAAGAAGAAGCAGCAGCAGCAGGAGATGAGAAGGGAAGGAATTCGTGAGTGACATTGAGCTCCCAGCAGAAATTTGTGTGTACGAAATGCATATATTATAGTACTTTTAGTGTAAATGATGAGATGAGAGAGGGAAGAGATGAGATGAAATCAGGGGAGGGTCCCGAAATCTGGGGTGGTGGCAGCAGGCAGGCAGGCTCACCAGATCGGCCATCTTGATGAGGCCCTCGAGCCTGGAGTCATTCTTGATGTTGAGGCGGTGGAAGGAGATGCGGCCGGCGAGGTGCGGCGGCGTGGGGTCGACGAGGTGGCGGATCTTGTCGCAGTAGACGTCGACGGCGAGGACGACGTGGCTTGTCTCGGCCATGAGCTTCTCGCAGAGGTGGGAGCCGATGAAGCCGCCGGCGCCGATCATGCAGATGGTGAGGGGCGCGATGGGGTTGCCGTCCAGATCCAGGCGCGCGGCCGCCGCCGCCGGAGAGGGAGACGACGACGACGACATATCCTCCTTCCCCTGGTCCGGTGGCGCGGCGGGGCGGGGCGGGGCGGTGGAGGTCGGGGAATGCGCGCGGCTGGCTCCCCGGCGCGGGGTTCGGGGAATGGGGGCTCGTCGCGTCGAGTTACGAGGCGATGTCGGTGGCGGTGGCGGTGGCGGTGGCCTTCTCTCTCTCCTCTTCCTCTATTTATGGGATGGGAGGAGAACCGGAGGCAATGGGGGTGGGTGGGGCCCGCCCATCCCGAGGAGGATGGCTGTTGTAGCTAGCTCTGCCCTACAAGATTGGCATCTCCAATCCATCGCCTCCTTCTCATCCTGATGACAGGCCCACCGCTCATATTTTCTTCTGAGACCATCCGCACTCACAGAACTCTAGGCCTCGTTCAGTTCTCCGAATGGGGGTGCAGAATGCACTGTATCGAATTCCTATTCCCCATCACATCAAAATATCGGTAAATGTATGGAGTAATAAATATAGATGAAATCAAAACTAATTGCACAGTTTTGTTATACTTTGCGAGACGAACATTTTGAGCCTAGTTAGTCAAAGTTTGATAATTTTTACCAAATACAAACGAAATGCTACAGGAATTCCATCCCCAATTTGAGGAACTAAACAAGGCCCTATATTCGATATCTAAAAGCTCTGGTCATCAAGATTCCCTGCTTTACAGTTCGTTCTTCCGCACCCATACAATATCTATATCTCACCTCTATATCACCTATCACAAATCACCCTACTTGTCATCTTCTATAAATTTTATTTAAATATATCCATGTGAGATCTAGTTTTGAAGGATTTATTGCAAAAAATTTAATGGTGCAATCAGATTTTGATTTGGCTTTTTAGTTTGTGAGTTATAATATTTTTTAATCTTGAAGCAGTGGGGCCCGCCGTCACCTCACTCTTCTCTCTCCCACGTTCTGGTTTACCGTAAGTACCGAAAGCCGCAAGGTTTGCCGTTTGAAGCGTGCGTACCGGTTGCTATTCCGTATCCAGTGCAGGCGTTTGTTCCGGGTATCCGCTGACCTAGAGTCGTAACGGATGTGATACCGTGTTGCAGTGCAGATAGCCTTAGTACTCCTATTTAACTAAAATGGGGAATATAAAACAAGGATTTTAAATAATAGAAAGGAGTAGGTCTAGATAAATTACTTGGCTTCCTTTTTTTTCTCAAGCCTTATCCTGATTAAAACCATCTATTTATTTTCATGATAGATGGACGATGAAATGAAGCTACAATTGCTGGGGCCTCAGGATGAGAGTCACCTACCATCAATCTTTGGTTGTTCTCTTTATTTTATATTTTTATATTTATTTGGACTGGAAATTTATGAGCATTCTTTTGCAGGATTATTTGATACCGACATATGCAAGGTACGATACTGGAATCTACTCCTTTGTCTCTAATAAATATAAACAAATTTCTAATCACTGATTTGGGTACACTGTAATGTTATAAGCTAGTCAATAGTGCTAGGTTTTAGTAATGACTCATAGTATGATTAGTTTTACATATGACACTTTCACATGATCTTTGAATGTATGTATGAGCCTAGCTTTTTTTCTCTCTTTAGTGTATTAAAATATTAAAAAGTCTTAGAGCTCTATGATTCAACTATTGTAGGTGCCCTTAGGCTAGTTTTAATGGAGAGTTTTATTACGTCATTTTCAAGACTACCATGTCAATTAGAATGAAATGAAACTCAGATGGAACAACCACACTCAATGCAAATTCCATATCATTTAAAGTTTCATACACATTTAATTCCACGACTCAAAGAGACCCGGTAATTGTGCCAAGTTTTATCCCCTTGACACTCATTTATTCTCTTTCTTCTTAAACATACGGCCATATTATCAAAAGTGCATATGTGACAATCTATTTAATACAAATGAAACTCATATCAAAATTGCGACTGGCTGACAAATAAAAGACCATGCTATCATTTATTAATTAGAGTAGTTGCACACTATTTGAGTTGGACAATTATTATAATATTTACTATACTAATTCAACTGCAGAAACTTAAACTTGGATTGGCAAAGGAGATAAGAGGGGATGCAGTAAGTATGAGGGGACTTTTGGAGGAAAATAAATGGATCATTGGACCGTTCAGTCTCCAAGAGATTAATATTATGCCCTCTAAACATGCATTCTAGGAACATTGAATTTTTTTTTTTGGAAATTAAATATTACTTCATTCAATCGCAATTATATGTCAGCTTTGTCCTAAATTAACCTTTTAAGAAAATTATATACAAATTGAGCATAGACGATAGAGATTATGAAATGTACTTTCACATATGTCCCTTTTTCACACACACTACACACGTGCGCGGGCACACAAGTCACACACAACAGCTATGAAAAGCTTAGAAAATGATTAACTTATGATGTATCTTGATCGGCTTATGTTTGTAACTAGAGGAAATATAATATTGATCGATGTCATCAATAAACATTAACTGCATGCATGGCAGCGTACGGGGGTTAAAGATCTCCTTTGCAATTTTATCTAACTATTATAATTAACATGGTATTTAAATAAATGGATATGTAATAAGGAACTAGCGTTATCAATGATTTATAGTTTTCATGTCAGCAGGAAAATAACTGTAATTCAGTCTTTGCCGATGAAGAAAGTGAAGCCGAACAAATGCACCATGAGATGGCGGGGCAGGTTGTTGTGCCAAGCTTGTTAGGTACTCGCTCCCTTCGTTCACAAAAGAATGCAACTATGAGATTTATGCCAATCGAACTAGTTTGGGTTTTATCTAGTATTAACATTTGTATCTCCAATAAAGTTTACTATAAAAAATCTAATGGCCTGTTTAGATCCCCTGAATTCTTAGAATTGAGTTTATTATATAAACTATAGTTGTAAAAACAAATAATCTATAGAATTTGTTAAATTAAATCTACAACTTTAGTGAAGCAAGGGAAGTCATGGAAGTCATTTTCCATCTCCGACCCTATTGTTTTGACAAAACATCTCCCACCCTATGAATTTGAGATAGGCTTATATATGCACTTTGGAAAGTTGTGGAATCTCATATTCGTTCTTTCCACAACTATAATTTATACAATGAATTCAATTATAAGAATTATGGGATCCAAACAGACCCTAATGTTGATTCTTGGATATCATGGATGCTAGTAGTTTTTTATATATAAATTCAGTCAAAGTTTAAATTGTTTGATTCCTCAAAAAACGAGAATAGCATCCTTTCGTGGACAAACGGAGTATATGAGTTATTATGGTGTACAATATTCATGTTGTCCAAAGAGCCAAATTAATTTGTAACTTACCATGGGTTTTATTATGTCCATATGCTACATGCTTCAGACTTACAAGTGCAATATGGTTGGGGAGGAGGCCGAAGAAAATGTCGCAAGGCAAGAAAATCTTGTTGGGCAAATGCGGAATGGTATTCAAAATCACAATATGTTTGGGGAGGACATCATGGCCCAAGAAAATGTCGCAAGAAAAGCACATCTTGTTGGGTAAACGACGAATCTAATTGCAAACCACATTTCATTTTTTGAATGGCTGCTTTATTATTAATATGAACTATTAGATGGGATTAAACAGGGTAAATAATCCCATGAGTTCAAATGGAACTTCAGAATCATATCTGACCAATTTCCCATTTTGTAAAAAAGTGATCAATTCCCACAGGTGGCAAAACTTAAGGAACACATTTTACTGTTAATTGCATAAATGAAGCTGCTAGGAAGCAATGACTTAGCTCCCATAATCACCTTGCTGGCTACTCTTTTTTTCCAGGCAGAGATAAGCCATCTGTTTGGTTTGCCCAAACCTTCTGCATGCAGTGGCAAGACATTTGGGGGCAGGACAAAAATAAAACGATGGACAGCTCAGGAAGCAGAGATGTTGGTGGAAGGCGCATTTATTTTGGGGATGAGAAATTGGATTAAGGTGAAGAGAACTTATTTCAAAACATCATCTCGAAAACGACAGCAGCTGAAGGTAATGATATTAGATAGTCGAAAACGACAGCAGCTGAAGGTAATGATATTAGATAGATTGGTGACAGATTGCACTCATGACCATGTATTATGTATATATATGTTTTCAATGTTACCTTTGCTGATTTCCATCTCAATAAATTTGCAGGATAAATGGAGAGATTTTGGTAGAGCTTGCGGTATCAATGTTGGCTCTAAAAAACAGGTGTTGTTTTGTCTTACATTTGTGTGACTCATCCTATCTAGCCTGTACAACACTGCTCAATAATTGTGTTGGTTAAATACATTTATCCGGTTGATCCCAGGTACGACCACATGCAGCTACGCGGAAGATTATAAAAGGATTAAAAGAGAAGATCATATCCATCTATGAAAAGGATGCTCTCAAGAAGATGAGGAGAGCAATTTGAAGTTATAGATCATGTGTTGGGCTCCGGAATATGATGTTGCACACTGGATCTTTTGGTTTGGGTAGTGCATTGAAATACACTCCCTTTCTTATTGTAGTCCACTTTAGTTAACTTTAGATCGGGAGGAAGTAGTTTTTATCTCCCATAATGTGAACACGTAGGGACAGTCGCATTAGTAATGTGACTACTAGCACAGTAGCACTATATCATTAGGGGATCAACTGAACAATTTTAAGCGGATCAGGTTTGTCTTAGAGCAAAGATGAAGTGTTATCATAATCACCCTAGCGTATTCCAGTTCGGACGCAGCGCCATCAAGTTCGTATGTTTTCCGTATGTTTAAAATGGGCACAAAGTTTTTGTTTCGTGCTTACCATATATCTGAGGTGATGATATTTAGCACATATAAGCATTAAACACTGCTACAAAAATCTATCTCCGGCAACGGCGCCAGAAATATTTGTTGGCAATTCTTAGCGCAACCACCAGATATCGGCAACGGCGCTAGAACTGCCTAAAGGGTATTTTCTATTAACTATTGGATGATCCCGCAAAGCGCACAGAATATACCACTGTAGCACTTCACCTAGGAGTATTCCAAGGTATCGTAATTTATATTTTCCCAAGGGAAAGTGGCTAGGAGAAGTTTAACAAAAGGGGAAAGAGATCCTTGTGTCTACTATGATCTAGTACCAACTAGTGAGTAGGGGGGGGTAAGTAAAAGATAGGAAGGGTTAATGGTGATTCCAAGATCCTAAACTAAAGGAAACTGGTAGTGTTAGCTAGGTGGGAGGACGAGTGAGTAAAGGACTCCAATGTATCTAACTTGACTTCTGTGAACTTAACTTAATAGATAGTTAACTTAACTAGATTGGTGCTGATGTGAACTAGGGTTCTCGATCTTCCGAAAGTTTCTGATAACCCTCGATCGAGTTCTGCCATCACACCAAACAATCCGGCCTCCCAACA
>JAKNSH010277282.1:0-11841 GCA_027790015.1 Cymbopogon flexuosus
ATAACACTAGCAAAAATGCTCGTTCGTTGCAACGGGGTAATATTATTTATTTGTCTAAACATTAAAAATTGCCCTATCAATTTGTACTTACGTGATCAATTTGTACTTACGTGTATCTCTTTCTTTCTTTTTCACTAGTTATATTAGTTATATTGTACGTACCATGAATTGGATGGAGCGCTCCCTTGGCGCTTCATGGATTCGAGCTCGCGTAGCCCTATCGACACGTACTCCCTCCGTCCCAAAATAAATGTCATTCTCGTTTCCCGAGAAGTCAACATTTTCAAAATACCGGCAATTATATATTAAAATATATAAATATTTATGCTAAGTAATTAGTATCATCGGAAAGATCTTTAAGTCTAGTTTTTTAACAAATTTATTTGGAGATGAAAATGTTGCACGTTTTTCCTTTGGAGATGAAAATGTTGCACGTTTTTCCTATAAATCTAGTCAAAGTTAAGAAAGTTTGACCGGCACGCATCCCATAACGTCATCTATTCTGGGACAGAGGGAGTATATTAGAGAGAGGTGATGTTAAGGATTATTTTTTTGTTCAGTTTGAGCCCAGTTCGAAATATCTAATTTATTATTTTTCCATAAAAAAATAACATCCGCCCGAGGCCCAAAAATTTCAGCCCTATCAAGTGTTTTCTGGCCCGGCCTGAAAAATAAAAAAAGCTTACATCTACGGATCTACCTGTGTATGTCAGCCCACCTGGCCATCAGCAGCGTATTCACATCTCATCGTATCGCTCGTTCCTCCCCTTCTCGTTCCTCTCCGGCAGAACTCGTGTTTCAGCCACCGCCGGCGGCACCCTAGGCCCCTCCGGTTCTCCGAGCCCTACCCGTGCCCGCGGTGCTCTCGCTCCTCTGCAACTCCACCTGCGCTGTCGAAGCATATCGGGGCACAAAAGGCCGAACACCCAACTGCCAAGGGTTTCTGGTTCTCCCCCTTCAGCGGCGAAGGGGGAGTGAGAAGCACCGGGAAGATGACGAGCGTGTACATCCCGGTGCAGGGGACAGAGGAGGAGGTGCGGGTGGCGCTGGACCAGCTTCCCCACGACGCTTCCGACATCCTCGACATCCTCAAGGCCGAGCAGGCACCGCTTCATCTCTGGCTTATCATTGCTGTACGTCTCTCTTTTCCGTCAATCTAGCTACTAGTTATATACCGCAACACCAAGGAATCCCCAATGCTTATTGCGATTGCTTGTTTTTTTGTTTTTTTTTTCTGTGGGTGCACTTCTATGCATCGTTGTGTGGTTATCATCCTTGCTTCTCGCCGCAAATTTAACTGGAACTTCTAGGGCTAGGGTCTCGCTTAAGTTTATGCTTCCGTATGGCCTTGGGAGGATTCAAGTGATCTCGATGATTACTGTTGAATTGTTAATGTATGTCAGCAGTTGGTGAGATTACTTTTTTTCTGGTTCTGCAAGGTGAACATCCTCATTGAGGGCTAGTAATGTTAAATCAATCATAGCTCATAGAACTTGTGATCTTGTTTGGACAAATAATTTAGTAACATGGTGGTGATATATGCCATTTTTTTGGGGTGTGTGTGGTGGTGGTGGTGAGTGGGGAGATACTTGTGCTCCAATTTTTCATTAGCCTAGAAAAGAACAAGTGCCACTACAGAAATGACAAGACAAAGCAATTGCATGTAATGATGTATTCTGTAGCAGCATTGTTGTGGTTTCTCTTGGTAGTTTATTCTTATATGTATATATATCCTGCCTCAGATAATTGCATGGCTGGTCCTGAATCTTTGCACCTACAGATGTGTTTTTTTTTTCCAAATTGTTTTGGTCGTTAGAAATCGTTATTTTAATAAATTTATATACTTTTAGTTGCAATTTTTATTTCTTGTTAATCTTACTTGTGCACAGAGAGAATACTTCAAGCAAGGAAAGATAGAGCAGTTCCGTCAGATTCTGGAGGAAGGATCTGGCCCTGGTTTGTTTTTCTTTGACACTGGAAGTAGTTTTTATTATTAAACCAAAGCATATTTGGTTTTCCTTTCTAGTTCTATTCCTGAAAGACTGGAATCTTTTTATCTGAATCCTGTTGTATCTGAATCCTGTTGAATCTTGTCTCTGCAGAAATTGATGAGTATTATGCTGATGTGAAGTATGAACGGATAGCAATCCTTAATGCTTTGGGTGCTTTCCATACTTTCTTGGGAAAGGTTGATAGAGCACCACAGAAGGAAGCACATTTTAAAGATGCAACTCAGTACTATAATAGAGCATCAAGGATAGATGAAACTGAACCTTCTACATGGATCGGAAAAGGTTCCACTGTCTTTTAACATTTTAAACCTGCCCTCTTAGATACGTATTCTTGTATTATAGCTTTCTTGCACATTGTCATCTGGTTGTAGGATGAATGACCATTACAGGATGCACATGGGAGAAAATAGGAAGGGTCCTTTTGTAGTTCTAATTCGCTGCAACAAGTACTTGCCACACTACAATGCATTCTTATTGTGATTGGGCAGCTATTATTATTCTGATGTTGTTGTATGATATCATTATTGATTTTGAGAGAAACTAATGTAGTAATGTTACCTTTTGTCTCAGAATTGAGGTGATTTTAGCCTTCTCAACTTTTCTCAAAATACTTGCCATCCCAGAATTTCAAGGCGACTTCCTTCTTGCCCTTGCTCAATAAATTCTATCACTGACACAAATAGATGAATGGCACACCACTGGCCAACAAGGTCATTTGAGCCACATTCTTAATCCTTGTGCATAACACACTCCCTTCATTCCAAATTGTAAGTCATTTTAGCTTTGTACTAAGTCAAACTTGCTAGGTTTGACTAAGTATGTAGGAAAAAAATATTAACATCTACAATATGAATATGCACTATCAAAATGTACTTCATGGTGCATTTTTTTCTATAAACTGTGTCAAGTCTAGAGAATTTTGACTTAGGATAAAGCTAAAATGACTTACAATTTGGAATGGAGGGAGTACTTTCACTGGAGGGTGTATTTATTTCGGTTAATATTTTTGTCTAGTATATCTTCCTTTGAGCACATATGCCCTTCTGCATCAATAAGAAGGACCCAAATCAATGCCTTTTTTCATCATATATGTACACTGCATTTTGGATGATTTACTCCATATTGTCCTTTACCAGGATTTGAGCTTTCAGTATGCTCATCTGTCAATGTTCCCGCAGGTCAACTCTGTGTTGCCAAGGGTGAGTTGCAAATGGCGTCTGACTCGTTCAAGATTGTGTTGGATGAAGATGGGAACAATTTTCCAGCTCTACTTGGTCAGGTGATTTTTAGGTTGTTTAGATGGTCTCATAAGGGAGTCATGAAATATGGATTATTTCAAATTGTTTCTCATGTGGAGTCTATTGTAAATGTGATGCAGTGATGCATATAGTTTTGGCTTGCTTGGTTATGATTTAAGCCAGTGCAAGTGCACCATGTTCTGTGTTTCTACAATAGTTCAATGTCTTACCATTTAAGAGCTGTTGAACATTTTAGTTCCATGCCTTCTCATTGTTTATTAAATGATTGCTGTTTCACTACAACTAGCTGTGTCTTGTTCTGTATCTTTAATTGACTCTTTAACATGTGTAAGATGATGGTATAACTTGCTTGGATGATGGGTTCAAGGGCAGCATTTAATTTATGCAATGCTCTGGGTCAGTTCTGGAGAAGAAAAATGAGAGGGGATTTTGTTTTTCTTATTTCTTGTTTGATCCCAGGGAACTGTGTTTCTCCTTAATTGTGAGGATCTCCGAACAATAGTTGGAACCGATTAACAGAAAATTAGATTCATATGGGTTCTTCTTAATTAAGCAGGGTTTCTACCAAATATCTGTCATGATAAAAAACTTACACTTTATTTCGACTGTACGTTGTGTGCTGCTACAGACTAATGTTTGCTGCTGATTCAGTGACATACAAACTTGAGTTCTGGGCACAACATAGATTCAGATAGACAAGCTTCATTTTTATTTCTGGGCAACATAATAAATAGACCATTATTTATTGACATATTTGATATTTATTTGTAAAGTTTATTTTAATTTTCAAATGTTCTGTCACAGGCCTCTGTTTACTTTTTGATGGGTGAAGCGGAGCAGCAGCACAAGAAATCATTGGAGCATTATAAGAGCTCATTAGATCTCTACAAGGTTCAATAAATAATAATAAATGATTAACTTACAATGATACTTGTTTGTGACATCCTGACAAATTCCCCCTGTTGACTTTGTACACTTCTTAGAAAGCTCTTCGGGTCTATTGCAATTGTCCTGCTGCTGTAAGGCTTGGTATAGCCTTTTGCCGATACAAACTTGGACAAGTAGAAAAAGCTCGTCAAGCTTTTCAGCGAGTTTTAGAGGTCAGTTTTATTTATTTCGCTGTGCAGAAATTTGTATCCAAGGTAAGTAACCTTAACCAATGCAACTTAAACTTTACAGTTGGACCCTCAGAATGTTGATGCTCTAGTAGCACTGGCAATCATGGACTTGCAAACAAATGAAGGTAAATTCTCTGCACATGTGTGAGGTTAAAATCTTAAAGTTGCAACTCCCCTCATTCTAATTCGAGCGTTTCAACTTACCTATAGCTGGTGGGATTCGGAAGGGAATGGAGAAAATGAAAAAAGCATTTGAAATCTATCCTTATTATACATTGGCACTCAACCACCTTGCGAATCATTATTTCTTTACTGGTCAACATTTTGTGGTTGAACAATTGACTGAGACCGCTCTTTCTTCAAGCAATCATGGACTACTGAAATCACATGCTTACTATAACTTAGCCAGATCATACCACAGTAAGGTAATATACTCTTTCCATGTACATATAAAACTTATAGTGGTCTTTTCCTTGTTTCTTTGTTGGCATTTTGGATTCCTTTGTTAAAAATAGCCAACCACATTTATTTATGCATATATTTGGTATTTTAATAAAATGCAGGGGGACATTGATACTGCCGGACGATATTACATGGCATCTGTTAATGAAATCAGTAAACCACAAGACTTTGTGTTACCATATATTGGTACAGTTTCGTGGGCACATGCTTTGTCGTTTCAATTTTGTTTAGCATTGTTTTAATTAATTCTCAGCATTTATGCATGTTCACGTTTTTTCATCAGATTCAGATACCACGATATAATTTATATTATCTAAGCTTCTCTGATTGTACTTATCCCTACTACTTGTAATGTTCTGATTTGCATGCATTGGATCCTTTTTAGCAGGTGTAATAATGAGACCTTTGTTCTAACTAACTTGATTAAATTGTTATATTCTTTAAATTATTCCATAATATCCATCACCTTGATTCAAGGTTTTTAAGGCGTAGCCTAGGTGTCCAGGCTCTACAAAAAAAAACTGGGTGTCCAGGCGCTAAAAAAATCTGGGCGTCTCTGTTGCCATGACCAAAAGTCAGCAAAGTGAGAGAGGAGGGGAGGCAGGATAGAGAGGAAGTATGGAGGACATGGAAGGCCAAGCGCTTGTCTCTCCTGCCATCCCCATCGGCTCCAGACGCTATGGCCATCACATACTTCTGCAACATCGGGCATCTGGGAGGGGGAGCAGCAGTCAACAACTCTTGACTGCTATCTGCAGACAACTAGAGGGGATCTGGAAGGGGGCGGCACCAGCAATGAGGAAGGGTAGGGGGAGAGGGGCCACATACGGAGAACGGGAGAGGGAGGGACGGAGGCAAAGAGTAGTGCAGAGAGGGGCAGTGGCGGTGGCACTTGAATGCTTGTCAATGGTTTGGGACAGTCTGCGGGTAACAGAGAATAACAAAAGATAGGTCACAGAACATGCCAGGGAGGATATATGGTCTGGCTGGTGGGCTGGGCCTTTCTTAGTGTCTTTTCCTTCTTCTTTTATTTTTTCTTTTTCTTTTTTCTCTTTCATGCTGCTGCTTTGAAGGTTTTTTTTTTTAGAAAAAGCTTTGAAGTTTCTTATAATCATATGTCGTTGCCTTGCCTCGCCTTATGATCGCCCCTTAGCGCCTTAAGAACCTAGCCTTGATTCTTCTCTCCAAACCTCATAAGCCCTTTATCCACTAGGTTTAAGCATAAGTTTGATGCAGAAAAATTCTACACCTAGTAGTCAACACTGAAATACTGATTGCGAACTACAGAATCTAATGTTCTGTAGTAGGATCTCAGTAGCTATTTGAACCACAGCTCAATGAAAGATAATTTATTCTTTGTATAAATTCTTCTGGGTATGAAGGAAACAAGATGAAGTTTTTTTTCATTCAAAAAGTATATGTTAGATAATTACTCATAGTTAATCGGTAGGATCATTATATGTCCCCGAGGTGCGAGTTAGGTTGGTTTCTGTTCATAGTAGAAGTCTAGAATCAACATTGGACGCATATCGCATCTATCTATGTTGTACCAGTGTACCTACTGAGCCAATGAAACATTAAGCACATTATAATATCAGTCAATTAGAGTGCCATATTCTTATGGTGCACATATTTTGTGTTTCATCAAGTAAAAATTGAATTGTTCCCACACCAGCTTGATCATAAACTACTATATGACATCCAAAATTAACATTTAACAGTTCTAATTTTCTTTTCAATCTTCTTCCTTAGGTCCACACATGATGCATGCAGCCTAGATTAACATGTTTGGTCATTTGGAGCACTCCATTGTATATTCAGTTGATGTTTATAACACAATATGATCTGAACCAGGACTTGGTCAAATTCAATTAAAATTGGGAGACTTCAGAAGTTCACTAAGTAGCTTTGAGAAAGTTTTGGAGGTGCACCCTGAAAACTGTGAAAGTTTGAAGGTACATATATATCTAATCAAACACTTATTCTTCGTTCATCTATTTGCAACATAGTGTTGTATTTGTGAAATGATTTTATGTTTCTTCTTCTAGGCTATTGGTCACATACATACAAAAACTGGGGAAACTGAAAAGGCTATAGAAACCTTCAAGAAAGTTACCCGTATTGACCCAAAAGATCATCAGGTACACTTCCCCTCCTCCCCTCAACCATTACATTCATGTACTCTTGTGGGTCAAAAGAAGTGGTAACATGGTCCCAAAACATGACTCCGGCACTAATTTGTTTCTAAGATGGCAAAGCATAAATAGTACAACTGCTTTCCACGAGGAATGTAGTGATAAAATTGTTGAATGCTCAATCTGAACATAAAAAACTCCATATGAACATGGCAAAATATATATATATTTTTTAACACTGAATTTTGTTCCATCTCTGGATCTTGGAATGCTGATGATTTGGAATAATGAAGATGCTGATCTAGGATGAAGTTGATTGAAAAATTGTAATGCTACATGCTAGTGTCTTACAATCAGCTTTTTGTTGTCTATTTAATCTGTATTTGGTCCATGAAAGAAGCACACTACATTTGCCCTAATGTTTAATTTTGATTGGTATTAGGATTTTCTATTTGTTACACTAATTATTAATCTTTAATGAGAAATATATTTTACCTGCATAGTTGTTTATTCATATTTTTTGCACATGTCATTGTGTCAACTCCATTAATGTGCTATATTTGCTTTAGATAAGGATAAGATACTCATGCCAGGCTTCATAAATGCAAAAGATATGCATTTGTTGTTTAGTTGATTTTTCTTTTGACTAATTTGGGTCACAGTACTATTCTTTTGGGACTAAGTACAGTGACATGTAGTATGAAGCATTACTGGATGATAGTGTCAGAGTGATTAACCAAAAATTTGAACAAAGCTAGGTGCGGAAGCTGTGATCATTTTCATTTCAATACCAGATTATTTGAGTATGATATCTATTCATATTACTGTTCTTGTTCAGTCCTAGACTCCTAGTTGCATTCTTACTCTCTGTTTTGAGGCCACGCTTTAGCTTTAGTGATCCATTATTTCATGTTTGCATATAACCCAAGTTAATGAGATTATTTTGCAGGCATTTGTGGAACTTGGTGAATTGTTGGTAGAATCTGACTGGGCTGCTGCTATGGAATACTTGAAGACAGTAAGCTTTTCCGTTAGCTATAATAGTTTTGGGTTTGGTTTTTATTTTGTTGTCTGATATCGTATTTCTAGTGCAGTTATGTATAATTTTCTATGATTCCCCCCATTGTTCTATCAAAAGATGCACATGATTCAACAGAACTAGTCATGAAAGTTAGCTTTGAGTATTGTGTTGCCCTTAGCATAAAGAACTGCTAGGGCTGCAAATTCATTGATGTGCTTTCTGCATGTTTTTTATTGTCTTCTTTCTGCCTGCTCTCCCCTCTCAAACTCAGGGGTAAAACAACTTTGCTCTCCTAGAAGCTCAGTTTTCCCATTGTGCTGCATCATATGCTTGACATTGTTGCACTCAAAGTTTTGTGCACGTGCATGATGAACCATGTACATAGTAGTTTCATGCGCTGGTGTTATCTAAGATAGTCTACCAGGTTTTGCTCTTCTTGTCATTGTTAATTATTTGTTGCATTTGTACTTAATTGTTTTAGCTTCATATCTTGTAAATACTGAAGAAGTGTGCTCACTGCACACCCTGTTCTCTTCATCCTTATCCTTAAAATATAAAAGTCTTAACTAGTAGTTCACAGGCTCGAAATCTCCTCAAGAAGGCAGGGGAGGCTGTTCCTGTTGAGTTGCTCAATGGAATTGGACTTCTTCATTTTGAGAAGGGAGAGTTTGAGGTTTGCTAACTGTTAGTGCACAGTATTATGAACTATCATTTTTACCTGTCACTACCCTTATTAAATTACACTTTCAGATGGCAGAACAGAGTTTTAAGGAAGCACTAGGTGATGGTCTTTGGGTTTCAATTATGGACGGGAAAGTAGGCAGCTCTATGGTCAACTGGAGTGTCCAGAACAAGGATCAGAGCTTCTTTCACCAACTTGAAGAAGAAGGTGTACCTCTTGAATTACATTCAAATAAAGTAACCACACTGTTTAATTATGCAAGATTACTGGAAGAGCTCCATGACTCTGTCAGAGCAAGCCTCTTATACCGTTTCATAATTTTCAAGGTACTCCTGCTCTTGTCCTCACTATCCTCTCTATTTTGGTACACCAATGCCTACCAGAGCTCATAACCCCCACCCACTGCCCTTCATATACTGAACTGTGCCCATGTTTATGCAACATAACCTTATTGAATAGTGACTGAAAGCTCATGATGGACGATATTATCGGCTAGTAAAAACTCCACTATGCAGTTTGAACTCATTCATCGTCTTATGCTAATCATACATGCCCTGCTGATCATTTTTCATATGAAAGATATGTTAATAGTTCCATGAACGAAATTATCAATTATTTATCAGTGTTTTTCTTCCACAAAGTGCGGTTTACAGTGGCTTCCTATTGAACTACTAAAATATATCGTATAGCATTGTGTTTTTACTTGCTGTGTTTCCTGTGCAGCAATGAAATTACCTCCCGTGACTTTCCGTTGTGCTCTAATTCTATTTTCTCAATAACAGTACCCTGACTACATAGATGCATATCTGAGGCTGGCGGCTATTGCAAAACAAAGAAACAATGTTCAACTGAGCATTGAACTGGTATGATCATCAGTTTTGTTCCATTTTATTAAATGAGAAAAGTAATACTGTTTTTGTTTCAGAAAAGTAATGGTGTTTTTGTTTTAGATAAGTGATGCTTTAAAGATAGATGAGAAGAACCCAAATGCACTATCTATGCTTGGGAGTCTTGAACTCCAGAGTGATGAAACCTGGCTTACTGCAAAGGAGCATTTCCGTAATGCGAAAGAGGCCACCGAAGGAGATACCTACTCTTTGCTTCAATTGGTACATAAGCTAATTTCACTCATGTTATTTTGTTCACACTGTGACTTTCCTAACTGCCATACCAGTTTAGTAAATATTATTTCCGGGAGGCCAGCAAGGGATTTTGAACCTCGTGAAGATTGTTCATTTTCTTCTGGGTTTCTCAAACTAAATCAATTTTTTTCTTGAGCATGTAGGAGAGCTGGAACTGGAATTACTTTTTTTTTACAACTTATCATTTTTATATTTTATTTATTCTTTTTTATTAATATCTTTCAATTTTATTGAAGGGGAACTGGAATTACTTTGCTGCCAACCGTCCTGAGAAAAAAGCCCCGAAGATTGAGGCTACTCATAGGGAGAAAGCCATGGAACTCTATCAGAGTGTATGCTGTTTTACATTTTCCTTAGCAATGTGTTATTCATACTATTTTTTTTTTCAGATTTGGCGAGCATCCGGAATAACTTAAAATTATTGGCTTCACATTTCCTATTATTAAGTTTACGCTATACCCCTCAGATTTATCTTGCATTTGAATGCTTGATTGACATGGCATATCTTTTTGTTTTTGTGCATATGTTTTCGTTAATGAAATAAGATTGCAAACACTGTTGTTGGAACTGCTAGTATATGAATATAATAAGTTAATAACACATCCCTCACAAGTCTGTTTGCCTTTATAAAAATATAACCATTTAATATATTATTATTGGATGTTATGGGGCGTGCTGCCAATATGCTTGTACTGCTATAAAGCTTATCCCTAATTCTGTTGCCTGTTTGGCACAGCTTTAGATCTGAGATCAGATCCTGGTTGTATCTGTAATTCATGACTAAGTTAAAAAGTGGTTTCAGGGGATGCTAAGCCTTTGGTATTAATTTTTATCCTTATTTATAGTTTAATCAATACTACGTTTATTGGTAATTTTGCTATTGAGAACTAACTAACTCTGACTTGAAATGAGACACCTGCATTGCATAATATCACTTTAGATCACAGTTTAATTTTCTGTTGGAACTTTTATGTTGAAAGATGGGAATTGGGAAGTCATAAGTCAATGGTAATGGAAGTTAGGTGCTATAGGCTGATACTGGGCGTGACCACATCACATTGTGTTGCCACACTTTTCTTTTCTTTTTTGGAGGTATAAAAAGAACCTGTCATATCAAATGGAATAATGCGATTTAGATGTCCTTGTGCTGAGCAATGATTTCTCAGAACTAGAACACAATACTTTGTGTTGGAGTATATGTGTTGGCCCATGAGGCTAGGCCCATGTGGCCCATGTATGACAACTATATTGCCTACCCTTCTAGGGTTAGAGCTAATCAAGGAATATTCCAACTCTAGCATGGTATCAGCTAGGTTTTCACCTCTCTCCTTCCTGTAGCCGCCGCCCCTCTGCCTGGCTGCCGCCGTCGGCGCGCCGCTGCCATCCATGGCCGGCTGGCCTCCTCCAGGGTTCCCTTCTCCCTCCCCGACGTACCTCCATGTCTTCCCTCCTCTTCCCCACCCCTCATGGGCGCAGATCGCGCGGCCCCATCTCCAGCCCGCCGGTCAGCTTCCAGCCGCCGCCGCCGGGCTCACTGCCGCGGCCATCCAGCCCGGCGAGCAGGGCGCGCAAGGGGGCGGGGCGGATGCGGACCCCCCTCCCCAGGATGAGGCCGCAGCCGCCGCCGCCGTCGTGGCCCAGGGCGCGCGCGCGGCGGGCGCGGAGGCCCAGCGCGCGGCCGCGTCTGCCGCTGCCCAGCGCGTCCAGGCGCAGCGCGCGGCCTCTGCTGCAGAGGCGCACCGCGCGGAGGCTCAGCGCGCGCGCGTGGGGGCCGCAGCAGCCACCGTCCAGGCCGACGCCGTCGCTGCTGCTCTGAACGGCCTCCAGCAGGGCACGTCCTCCTCTGCTCCGTCGCTGGGCGAGGGCGCTGCAGGGGCCTCCTCTTCACTTCCCGGCGGCCTCCCCACCTCCTCCTGGGCGCCCGTGGCCGCCAATGCAGGGCTCCAGCGCGCCGATTCGCTCGCCCCTGAGGGGAGCGTCCTTGCTCTGGGCACCTGGCTGCAGAGCACC
>JAKNSH010277310.1:0-10804 GCA_027790015.1 Cymbopogon flexuosus
ATCAATCTTTAGCCGCATGCATGGAGCATTAAATATAGATAAAAAAAATAACTAATTACACAGTTTGGTTCTAAATCACGAAACGAATCTTTTGAGCCTAGTTAGTCCATAATTGGACAATTTTTGTCAAATACAAACGAAAGTGCTACAGGAGTTCGGAATTCCACTTTCTACTTTCCAACGTTGAAGAGAACAAGGCCCAAGTTAAGCTGAGCATCACGTATTACTCTCTCCATTCTAAATTATAAATAATTTTATTCTTTTAAAGTTGAAACATCTTAAGTTTAACCAAATTTATGATATATTATAATTAAGTATTGTTAGATTTTTATTAATTATATTTTATAGATGTTTGTTGATATCATGAATCTTTGTAACTTTTTCTATAATTTTAGTCAAAATTTAAGATGTTTTATAAGTCTTAAACAAAGTTAGAATGACTCGTATATAATTTAAAATAAAATAGAGGCATTAGCTATTACGCAACTCCACTACTCCACGGATCATATGTCACTCGAGCGAGGTGGCAAAGCCAACACATCAAAACTCTTCTCTTTTCCTTTTTTTTAGAAAAAGAATACGTCGAAAAGCACTAGAGCCGTCGGAAATGAGCCCACCGTCCTTCCGCCCGTAGTGAAGGCACCCGTTCCACCCGGTCAAAAGAAAGGACGTGTGCATGGTATGGTATAGAGTTAGTTGTACGGGTGGTGTGTACACACCGGGATAAATCCAAATCCAAATTTCAAAAGTAATGGGCTGTTTTGACCATTTATTCCCAATTTCCCTGTAGACAAAAGCTATTCGACATTATTAATTTGCACCATTATTGTTTTTTCCTTAGCTCAGTATAATAATTCAATCAGAATATCAGAATATTCTTTTTAGTGCTAGTGTAAAACAATATAAGTTAGAATAAACCCATGCATATGCCTTCAATTTCACGAGAAGCTCATTGAGCAAACGTTGTGAATCAATGCTTGGGACTTTGGGCAACGCGGAAATTCACTTGTAACCAGCGAAAAGGACAACATGACAAGATTGCCTCCAGGACTCCTGGTTGGACCATGCTTTAAGTCAAGGATGATTCATCAAGGGCAAACTTGAACAAACTTTGATTAACCGAAAATAGAAGGGAGTTTTCTACAAAACTGTCTTAAAATGTCCGCCGCTGCCGCATCCATATACAGATACACACACGCCGCTCGGAATCGGGAGCTCGCAACTCGCATCCGGCCGCGAACAAGCGGACCACAAATCCTCTTCCATATTCTAATCGCGCGCACGCATCTGGCCGCCTCGACCCTCGGCGGCGGCGGCGATGGCGCTGGAGATGGAGGCGATGGCGGCGTCGATCGGCGTGTCGGTGCCCGTGCTCCGGTTCCTGCTCTGCTTCGCGGCCACCATCCCGACGGGCCTCCTGTGGCGCGCGGTGCCGGGCGCCACGGGGCGCCACCTCTACGCGGGGCTCACGGGGGCCACGCTCTCCTACCTCTCCTTCGGGGCGACGTCCAACCTCCTCTTCGTCGTGCCCATGGCGCTCGGTTACCTCGCCATGCTCCTGTTCCGTCGCCGCGCCGGGCTCATCACCTTCCTCGGCGCCTTCGGCTTCCTCATCGCATGGTGAGACTCTCCCGTCCATCCATCCTCTGTCTACAATCTCTATTCTCTAGCGGGTTAGCACCAGGCAGGGCCTAAGCTTCATCTGGCGATTAAGAGTATGTTGAAATCTGAGCAGAATTGAACACGAAAACTACACTTGACTGTAGTTTATTCGGATTTGAACTTAATAATTGTGGAGTGTGGACGAAGCACGGGAGGCGTGGTGGCGCCAGCAGTGGTGCTCGAGTGGATTCAGAGTTTTGGACCTTTGCTCTGGGGTCTTGTGGTCCTGCTCGAAGTCAGATTTTGAAGGGGGCAAACTGTGGCCTTGCATTTACTCCACACCAGTTTGCCTCTATGCCTGCAAACATTTCGATGGGGGAACTATTGCATTCGTTGCACTTGGAGTTCAAAACTGCTGCATGGATTTCATCTTCCATTCCAATCTGATTGCTCATTCGTATCTAAACCTTTTAACATTTGACTAGTAACTCGTCATATGTTGTTTTGTTTTATACACAGCCAAACATTATTCGAGGTCATGTACTGTGTGGAGTGTAGAGCCATATGTATCACTGGTGGTAATGTATTGATTTTAACAATAAGGTGTCTGTTTCGAGACTTTGAGTTGAAATTATTGTCCTACTCCTACCAGAAAATTCTGGAGCTTCTGTATCCATGTCTTTCTCTTTTTTCTTTTACAGTTTTGTGCGGTTTACACTGTATATGATTGCAAACAGTTCTTGAGCTATCCAACTAAACAATTGTCTTTTTCCTATCTCACTTCTATGGTTTCCTTTGCAGCAAGTCTTGGTTAGTTGTTATTTGGGTCTGCATTACTCTAATCTATCAGCTGTTGTGAGTTATGCCCTGGGCATTAGGTCATGTATATGCCTCGTGTGCGTGGATGATTGGAAGTAAAGTGGGACCTTATCAGCTACACTTTTTCTTTTTAACTATTTGTTCAAACCTTAAGGCACCAGGTCCAGTGTTTTGTTCTGTGTGTCAGGTCGATTTTGGTTTGTATGGTAAGTAAATAGCAATACCGAGATTGTATTTATGATTCATTGCAAGTATAAGTTTACTACGGACTTTGTTTGGCTAACCATGGGAAATAGACTATAAAGAGTAAACTTCTCATCAAATCGTAAAGCTATATCTTCTGAGGGTCTCCCTTATTCGTAAATAACCCTGCTCCAATGAATAAGCAAGCTTTGCTGTGTATTTGAATGGTTCAATGCTGTAGTGCATATTTGGGTGTAATAGCTAGAGACATTGTGAACACGCAAACAACCTTGATAGGCTCTGTGCATGGTAGGTGCGACAAAATGCAACATTGCAAAAAGGTCAAGGTCCCATGAAAAATGAAGGAGCATGGTGTATTAGCGTGAGAGAACCGCTACCCTATGCTAGCCATATTTCAGTTTGAAGTAATTCAAAAATTCTAGATTATATCATCCAAATATTCAGAAAAAAAGAGTTGCCCTTTTTTGGTCTGCTTTAATGAGATTTTCATTTTTTTTTTTATCTGTGTACAATCCAAAGACACTGCCAAATTATTCTGTTCTCATGTTCTGTTTATTAGGATTGGACATGTTATTTCAACACTAGCTTTTTCATAACTAAAAACAATCTTAGAATTATACTGTTGCTGTTTTATACATTGAATGAATTACTTCTTAGCCTGATTAATCCAAACCCACCTGTAGTTATACTGTAGGATCTTCACTGTTGTATACCATCCACACCCAATGAAGCCTTAGTATGTGAGCACAGGTGAATCCCAGTTTCATTCTGATATATTGACACTCCCTTGTCCTCTCATGTAACCTCTTGTGAAAATTGTGCTACACCAACATATTCGGGTAACTTGGATCATCAATTTAATATTTAGTCTGATATCTGGTTAGAAGTGTAAACCAGGAGAGGGTATAAAATCAGATCAAAACTGCTGACAGACCATTCTGAGAAATCAGGCATTTTTAGTCCCTTTTTATGGTAATATTGAAGGTCTCAATATATGTAATAACGATGTGGAGGTTGGATCTAATACAGACTTCTTATGCTTTGGGTGAGATTATACTGGTTCAATTATTTTTTCACATGGTGTTGAATACCACAGTACCCTATTAGTGGTCCAACTTCTGCAATAAGTTCCATATTATTGTGCTACGCTCCAAAACAACGGCAAGGCAATTTGGCAGGTCCTCATACCTCATGCATTCTTGCCACATTAACCTTTATGTAAATAAGGCACAATTCCTGTTTGTATATGGCAACAACAGCTCTAACGGCTTAACTTGTGTCAAACTGGGACCATACAGTGATTATCTGTAACTGAAATTGGGACCTTTCATATGCCAATTGAACACTTTTATGCTTTCGCTGAAATGATGTTGTATGTCAGCTTAGGAATTAGGCCAACCCATCCGAGTATCTTTCTGTAGAATTGAGAGCATGGGTATGAATATATTCTTTTTGAGTTCTTTTTTGTCCAACCTTTGCATTGACATGTTTTACTTGGATGGATGTAGTACATAATAATATTGTATACTATTGATCAGTCTAAGCTTTTACCCATATTGTGTTTGCTACCTTGCCTTAAAACCCATGTGTCATGCGAAATTTTGAAAAGTGAGGCTAAGCTGTTGTTGGAGATATAAGAAAGTGTGACTTTGTGTTCAAAAGGGCCTCTTGTTTGGGCACAATTGGTTTAAGCTTAGATCTTACTAAGTAAAATCTTGACATGATATAGTGTTGGGACTTTATTCTAATTTAGATGGTGTTTGAAACAAAAGTGTTGAACACACTTTTTTTCAATGGTCAGTATTGCCCCTATTGCATAATACTAATTAATTTAAAATATTCTAAGGCCTTACATCTTTTGCTCTTATTACTAGTCATGTGTACTACATGAGCGGGGATGCATGGAAGGAGGGAGGCATTGATGCAACTGGTATGTCTATTACTGTTTGTACATCAAATAGTTAATTTAGTTGGCTATGCAGTTTTCTAAAGAATTGCTGATACACATATGAAATAATGCATAAAAAAAGATATTATGGATTTCAAAACCCCATATGACAGAAAACTCCTTATTTAACACTGAAGGATGACTTTGGTTCCTTATTTGACACTGAAAGAAAATATTTCCTAAATGACACTTGAGTTTATTTTTGGTACCCCATTTGGCACTCTTTTCACTTCTGTAGTGCTTGCTGTTAGATTAATCACAGCAGGACGAAAATGCCTTGCCCAGAAACATGGATGGAACATATCCTTTCTGTAGTTTTGTGAGGAAACGCTCATCCGCCTTCTCTCTCATTCTCTATCTCATCATAGTTTTTATGATTGGACTGGAGATCGAACTGGTGAGGGTCTTGGTTCACGGTTCGATTGGTTCAACCGTTTGAAAATACGCTTCAAATAACACGTGATCCAGACCTCAAACACAAGCATGTGTTCAGCTTAGTGGTAGTGTTCTTCCACACAAAAGCTGAAGCGGGCGGGTTCGAATCTCCTTCCCTGCACTTTAGACACACTTTTTCACTATTTTCTACGCTCCAGCTCCCACGGACACCACGGGTCCACGTCAGGATGCATGCCACCTTTGGTGTCCGGTTCATTGGGCGGTCTGAATAGCGGATTTTCACCCGTTTTCCAAAAAATGGCGGTTCAACGGTTTTTAAGCCTTTTGATTGCTTGCCGGTCTTTTAGGCGAATTGGACCGGCCAATGCCCTGGTTCGGTGTTTTACCAGTCCGAGCACCGGTCTGGTCCAGTTCAAAAAACTATGATCCCATCCCCTTCCATGTCTCTCAAGCTCCCCAAACCCTAGACAAGATCTAGTGCTTGAAGGCAGTTGGCGGGACATCGGAGGGGCTTCGGTGGCGGCAGCCCTTCGGCATGGCTGGCTAGGGTGCGGGGAGCCCCATGGCGAACCACGCCCCATGGCCAGCGGCAAGTAGAGCGGCTCGGACAGGGATTTCTTGGCCAAATTAATAATCAGGAACTCGCAAAAAAAAAAAACTGATAATCAGGAAGGAAGCTTGCTGCGAAGTGACTATGTAAGTACTTATGTGTGTTGTTTAATTGTCCAATGCATTTTGCTAATAAGGCACACACAAATGCAAGGATGTGAGAGTTAATTGATATATGGCGTGGCGTGCCATTGAACAGTTCCGTTCCCTGGTCAATTATAAAGGCGGCAGATGAGAAAATCGTCTCCGTGTATGACAAAGACGAAAATTTGTGCATAGTATCGTGTACTTTGGAACCACTTTATTCGAGGACCTCACACAATTAATAGATTACAGAAATGATGCTGCCCCATAAAATCATCATAAAAGAAATATAGAACACAACAAATCTACCTTAACCTGCTGCTGCGAAAGCTCATGATCTGCTGCTGTGAAATCTCAAGGTGCTGCCCAATCACATCAAGGGCGAAATGGTAATTCCCTGCTGGCTGTTAACAGTGTCAGAAGCCAAAAATAATGGCAGTGTTAAATTGGGCACCAAAAATAAAGTTAGTGTCATATAGGGGAAGATTTATCTTTTAGGGTCAAACAAGGAAACAAGTCATTTTTCAGTGTCAAATAAGGAACCAGGTTAATCATGGATTTCAATTCATTTCCTGATAGTTAACAATGTTGCGTAAGGATTTTTTTTATCACCAGATAGTTAAGAACAGTCCTCATTTTTTTAAGAGGCAAAGGCAAGGAAAATTTCGGACTGTTCATTTTCTAGAAGTGTACATAAACATAGTGTTAAAATAATGGCTATACAGAGGCAAAGGTAAGGATAGTTGTGACAACATAACTGAATGGAAGCAAGCACATGTTCATTTTGGCATTAGTCAACTTGTTCTTTATGTTTGTATCTACAAAGTTTTGTTTGTGCCAGGAAAAATAGCATACCCTGTTACATTATAGCGACCTTCCAGAATTTAATCTGTTTGTGCAATGCAGGCGCTTTAATGGTTTTAACGCTGAAAGTTATTTCGTGCGCAATAAACTACAGTGATGGTATCTTGAAGGAAGAGGGTTTACGTGATGCTCAAAAAAATTACCGACTGACTAAGCTTCCTTCTCTAATTGAATATTTTGGGTACTGTCTCTGTTGTGGGAGCCACTTTGCTGGACCGGTATATGAGATGAAAGATTATCTTGAATGGACTGAACGGAAAGGAGTAAGTGTCCTTAAACTACTATGTGTGGGTTATGCTATTCTTTTCCTATTTCTGATTTTCGTTATTCTTTTGCAGATATGGGCTAGCCCAACTCCTTCACCATTGTTACCTACTTTGCGTGCTCTAGTTCAGGCTGGTATATGCATGGGTTTATATTTATACCTGTCACCTAAATTTCCACTCTCACGGTTTAGTGAGCCCTTTTATTATGAATGGGGTTTCTGGCACCGACTCTTCTATCAGTACATGTCAGGCTTTACTGCTCGTTGGAAATATTACTTTATATGGTCAATTTCAGAAGCCTCAATTATCATATCTGGTCTGGGCTTTACTGGTTGGTCGGAATCTAATCCCCCAAAAGCCAAATGGGATCGTGCAAAAAATGTTGATGTATTAGGTGTTGAATTAGCTGGAAGTGCAGTTCAATTGCCCCTTGTGTGGAATATTCAAGTGAGCACATGGCTACGATACTGTAAGTTTTGTCTCTTGATAACGTACATTACATCACCACTTTGTTGAATGATAGAATGATCTTTTAAAACTGAATTAAATCTGTCTTTATGGAAGTACTTTATCCCTACCCCCACCAAAAGATTAAAAAGCATAATCTAAAAGGAATTGAGAGTTTGATTTGCATCCAACTTGGTATACATGATTGCCTGTACTATCTAAGTATCTATGAACAATGATTTGTGCAACTTTGTTTGGGAGATACATAAAAAACTACTTATTTATGGCTAACTGTAATTAAGTTCTGTACACCTGGAAGGATTGTGCTACACGAGAGCCACTAATGAAACAGTGTATTTTCCTTAAATTTATTCAGACTACAGTTTATTATTCATCACATAAGACTGACTAACTTTTATGGTTCCACAACTGTTTCAGATGTCTATGAGAGGCTAATTCAGAAAGGAAAGAAACCAGGCTTCCTTCAGTTGTTGGGTACACAGACAGTCAGTGCCATCTGGCATGTGAGTTATTTCTGACTTCTAATTTATTTATTTCTGGTGATTGTAACTTGTACCTTTTTTCATGTTGTAGAGCAACCTGATAGTTGGACCAGTAGTTTCTAGTTAAGCTAGAAGATTACTTTAGGTAATTAGTATTGCTGTTGTTCTGGTGCCTTAAGCAAGGTTATCAAGTCGTGTGACTAATTGCGATTAGTCACTATTAGTCAGGCTTATCAGTGCTATGGCAATAAATTATGCACTATGATTAGTCCCAATTAGTTGCAATTAGTCAGGCTAGTCGGTGCCATGGCTCTAGGGCAGATTAGACAATTTGAAAACATGGGCTTTAAGTGCCTTAGTATCCAGTATCCACCTTCCCATGTAGAGTTCACATGTGAAAATTCAAAATTTTAAATTGTAAATTGCTCGTTACTCATTGGTCATGAACTTTGATCCTAGAGGGCGATTGGTCTGAGGAGCTACCCCCATTCCTGATGAAGTGGTCCATCATGAGTCCATCCCATGAATTTGGTGGAATGACTGTGACTCATGCTTAACTCTCTCTATGCTAGTTCATTTGCTTTGTCCTAATGTCAGCTATTGTTGACTGGAGGGAGTACTAATTATATCTTGTGAGGAATGAGTTGGTGCCATGGTGGTGGATGTGGACCAACCCATTCCATTTCACAAACCAAACAGAAAAAATAAATAGTGAGAAGATGATGGACCACCCCATTCCCTTTACCAGACACCCTTTAGTGTATTAACATCCTCTTTTAATGGCATTCTTATCCCACTAGCTTGTCTTGTGATTGACACCTCGTATAAATTTACCCACATTGATTTGTCCTTTCATCTGATCTTTTCATTCTGCAGGGACTGTATCCTGGATATATCATATTCTTTGTTCAATCCGCATTGATGATAAATGGTTCACGAGGTACCTCTCTATCGATCATGGTTTTCTTTTAATGAACTACCCTCTTACTGTTAGGTTTGCTGCGTCCAGTGGCGAAGTGTTTTAAAGTGTGTGTGGTGTCAAGTGTGAGTCGGGGTGGGGTGGAGCAGGGGTGCATTTCATGCTAATTAATAGCTATAAGTCTAAAGTGCTGCATTATCCAAGGCTAAATCTAACTGCACTGAACAAACAATCAGCATGAGAAGCAGACTACCTTGCATACATACTAAGCAGTCCACCTAGCAACCATGGGCTGGTGAATTAGTGAGCTACCATGCAGAGACGGTGAGCAATTGAGATGATGGAGGTTCATGTTTGCTAGCCCTTGCAGCCATGCAGATTTCAGCAGCTTGGGTAGGCATGCAGTAGCTAGATCCATGAGCTCTTACCTCTCTCACGGTCAGCGGGGAGGGGCAGGTTGGACTTAAGGCAGCTCCACCAGTGGCTGTGGCTAAGCTATTTTTTCTGAGCTTGTTTGGATTAAATGGTTTTTAACTTGTAAATTATTATTTTTTCTTCCAATACAGTTATATACAGATGGCAGCAAGCAGTGAACAGTTCATTCCTCCGCGGTATCCTGGCTTTTCTGAATTTTGCTTATACATTGCTGGTGCTTAACTACTCCTGCATCGGGTTCCAGGTCAGTGTCAAGCCTGTATCAGGCACTTCTTTACTTTTATCATGTTGGAAGTCACAGAACACGATGGTGCTTCTCGATATGAATTTTTAGAAAAAGGTTCTTGCATAAAAATTTTAACCTGATGTCCTCAAGGTCCTTTTCTCTGAAACAACGAAGTTCTCGGAGCACCTATAGTTTTATGTATACTTTGCCTTTATAGATGATGGGATGGTGGTAGCAGAGGGGGGAAAAAGGAACATATTAAGAAATATGGATATCACTGTTAAATAATGATGTATTTAATGTAGTTTTAGTTTCACGTGTCTTAATGAAAAAACTTGGTACCTACTGCCTCCACTAGAATGAGGAATAGATGCCTCAATTCCTTTTCCATAACAGTGTGATTCTTAATATACGCTCATTTTTGTTCTCTGAAGGTACTGAGCTTCAAAGAAACCTTGGAGTCCTACCGGAGCGTATATTATGTTGGCACAATTGTTCCCATTGTGTGTCTCCTGCTAGGCAATGTTATCAAGCCAGCAAGGAAGGCAAAGGCTCGGAAGAACGAGTGAGGAAATACACACTCGAGTGACCATTACATAGAAGAAAGATGGAGAAGCTTCGACGAAGATAACGACATTTTAGTTTTCAGTTTATTTATTCTGTCTTTTTGTACCATATCAAATTTACTTTGTCTTTTTTACTACTGGGTTTTCTTTTTTACTTTGTCTTTTTGTACCGTATCAAATTTAGCATGGTGACCCCAGTTCTACCTCGGAAGTCGGAACTCAATTACGATTGACCAATCATTAAAACGTGGCACAACTACTGGGTTTTCTTTTTACTTAATGACTACTCATACGTAGTATGTGCGAATGATTGTCTTGACGGGCCTTTTGCCATTGTGTTCCCATCAGCCTGCTGAATGTCTTTTGGTGGACGACTTCCCACCTGGAGCTTTTTTTTTTTTTTTGACTGGCAAGTTCTCTTCACCCACCGTAAGTGATATCCATGGACAAATGGATGCAGACATTTGCTCAGGTACATCGCACATGCTATGATTTTTCCTCTTCAAATTGACCATGCTGAAAATCACTTTTTGCTGGGAATCTCAGTTTCCACTCCACAATTCACGCGCTTTGGGAATATTCATCACGCCAGCTTCTTTTTCTTCTTATAATATGCCTCCTTTTGCGGTGTGGTTTACGAGCATCAGAATTTGAACTCAGATCGCTGTTATGATCCACCTGGAGCTTGACGGAGGTGTGAATGCCCATGATCCTAGCACCTCAATTTCCATAGCTGTAGTGGACTACTAGTAATTGTTAAAGAGCTGAGCTCCCAGAACAGAGCATTATCCCTGTTTTGACTCCGCCATCGCACCACAGCTTGCGTTGAATTTGAGTACAGGTTTGGTGCGATTGTAGCTGAAGTTTGAAGTCGTGGGCATCGAGACGAAGATGATGGGGCGCTTGGTCATATAAG
>JAKNSH010277402.1:0-11027 GCA_027790015.1 Cymbopogon flexuosus
TGGAGGGCTTTGGCTCTTCTATAAGGACAAGATCAGCTTATCAGTTGGAAATCCCTCCAAGTACTTCATCTTCGCTATCTGCAAAAACATTTTAGATAATCAGCAATTTGCCTTAGTCTGTGTCACGGTGATGAGGATCACCATAGACACAGACTAAACCAAATTGCTGATTATCTAAAAGGTTTTTGCATAAAGCAAAGATGAAGTACTTGGAGTGATTTACAACTGATAAGCTGATGTTGTCCTTCCAGAAGAGCCAAAGCCCTCCAGATTGACCCACAGAAGGCGCAACAAAAGCATCTATAGCATTAAAATGATTGACTAAAGTAGCGCGAGTAACAGAGGAGGATCTGGTTTCTGAAATGAAACATACTTGGGCTTTAGTAGAATTCATCAACCGGGCGAGATGGGTCATCTTGGAATTGGTAAGGCTCCCACCCGAGCCTTGGCAATTCCATGACAAGGTTGTCATGGCTGTCCTGGCGCCTGTGAGGCCGACGCCGTAGCCCGTCGATGTATCTCCAAGCACCAGCAGCAGAAGCAGTACCAGCATCAACACCAGGACATCGGGTGTCAGGGAGGAACACGGGCACTAGCGCCACGGCCAGAGCACGAGCAGCAATAGTAGCAGGAGGACGTGTGGCTTGGGTGGTTAGCGCACGGGCTTGGGCTGCGGCAAGTCGCGACACAGAGCTCGCGTCGCGTGCGCGAACAGCCGAACACAGGCCCAGTAGCGGCTTACTGCTGAGGAGACGGGGGATAGAGGGCGAGCAAAGCGAAGGGGGAGGTACAGGTAGATTCGAGACTGTAGTTGATGCGGGCACAGCTGCAGCAAGGATCTACGCACGGAGGAACCAGTAACAACGAATTGACTGATCCCACAAGCGGAATTGAAGAACAAATATGAAATCGGGCGAGTGGGGATTAGGAACAGTGGAAGAAGCAGAACGACGAACTGAGATGAAAAGGGGTGGATTAGGAGAGGAACTGAAATTGGGGCTGGGCAGAGATGGGTTCGGAGAGGGAAGGAGTTGGATTAAAGCAGAGATTCAAGAATTTGGATGGGGTAAAGGGGATTTAGAAAGGCAAAAGGAGATTCGGCATGAGCGCCGCCATCCACTGCGGGAACCTTAATACACGCCTGACGTTGTGGTTGCTCTGATGCCACCAAGGCTTCGAGCACTGTGTGCGCAGCAAACGAGGGGGACTTTAAGAGAACCAAGATGCACCTGTATTTACCTACAGCCTTGTTTTTGTACTCTCTTGTTATAACTAATAGAATAAAAATAGGTGGGGGAATCCCACCACTGATCCTTCGGAAAAAAAACTCAAGTAGGTGATTCTAACAAGAGGCAAAAAAATTGTGAATAGAGAAACAGGACAATTGGCCACGCCACAGTCAAAAGTGTCTATAATTCTAGTACTCGAGGAGCACGGATTGATAAACATAATGAAAAGCTTCAGTCCATTAAATATATATTCTCAAGAATCAATTGTTACAAAATGTTTTCGGTATGTTATATTACCAACATAAATCTTGTATAGTTGAAGAAAGTTCTGTCACTGAAGACCCGCAATCATTTACTATTTGAAATATTAAGGAAATCACAACCGTCGGGTTTTTTTTCTAGTACACCATATCAAAGAAAATAACAAAAGGGATAAGAAAACAAATCTCCATGAGTATAATGCCAAGCAAAGAATAATGAAACAGCTAGCTGCAAGAAAAAGTCTTCGCTTCCACTCTACTATTCTTTGTTTTTCGTATTTTGACAGAGTTGCCCCCAAACTCCATCTATGGTCTTTCTGAGCAGCAAGATGCGATATTTTTGTGCTTAACTATTCTTTTGATGAAAGCACCTACTAATCATAAAACATAGAACTTTATCTCAAAGTTTCCTTTTCTTTCCCTTTTGAAAGGTATTTCCCACAAACACCATATCATCTCCAGACTGAAATCAAGAGCAAAATATGATTGAAGAAATTAGCAAAGGTAAAACAATGAACCAATAATGAAGAGAAATTTGGAATACATGAGGAAGTTGTTATAAGTAATATATATGATGCAAGATAAGCAGGACAATCTTTCAGAACAATGTTCTTCAAGTACTCAATTGCAAACTTGTTGCTCCCTCTACTCTCAGACATCTTTCCAATGCAAAGAAAGAGGGATTTAAAAAGCAAACAGTAGCAGATTATAGACATTCAAAATAATTAGACACGTAGAGATGCATAACCATTGCAGTGCAATCTAGTTAAAATTGGGCACCTATAGATAAATAAGAATAAAAGGATAAGAACAATGAAATTTTAGGATATTTAACATATCAGAATAACGCATTTTAGCTATTATACAATTATATGACTTGCTCATTTTCTCTAGCCATTTTTCTCAGTTTTCCATTTCTCCTTCAGACACAGCAAAGCAAATTGCACAGGCACGCTCTTTTGACTATATTCAAGTCCACTAAATCAAAGCACACTGAATCACAGAGCGTGCGCATGTCTGAATATAAATGAAATGGATTCGAGTGCTTGGTCTCGCACAGGCACAACATAAAGTGAGGAAGGGTGAGCATATATACCTGTTGGGTGCTATCTGGTCTTCGTCGAATGGTCCGATGAAGACCTGAGCAGCGGCGCCTTCGTCTTCTTAGTGCTCTGTCCTAGGAGCAAGGAATGTTGGGCACGGATCGGGGATGGGCGAGGTGCCGGCACGGGTCGGGGATGGCCTTGCGACGTCGGCGAAGCAGCACGGGGATGGCAGGTACGTGTGGTGGCGCGGATATATAGGGTCGTTAGGGTTCGTCGCAGGCACCCCGGCCTAATTTCTCGCGGCGAAGGCGACAGTGCGGGTGAGGACAATGGCGCGGGCGTCAGCGCGGACCCGACGAGCGCGAGGGCAGAGCGATGTCAGAGGGGTGATGGATCCTGGCGAGGGCACGGGCCGATCGCGGTCGTCGTGGATCCCGGCGGTGCGGCCTTCATGGGCGTGTGGGCGCGGCTGCGGTGCGTGCACGGTGGTGCAGGGCTGTGCGAGCGTGCCTGAGGCGCAATCTCTGGGCGTCACAGCGATAACTGCAAGGACCGCCTACAATGGTGATGACGGGGCTGTGGAGGAGGATGACGTGCGTGGAGAAAACTGTTTGCGGCGAATGATAGCAGATGCGGACGGCGGTTTTCCTTTTCTAAAGCACGGTGAAATCGGGCAGGATACGGTGCTTTCCTTTTCTACCGAGGAGCGGATCCGGGATCACATAATGCAAGGCAAATTTTCCTTCGTTTTTTGCGGATCGCAGGAGGCGGGAGGATGGGTCTACGGTGGAATGTCGCACCAAAAAGATGTTCACGGTTTGTTCTTTTTAGTTGTGTGGGAGATTTTTTTTTTGTTGTTGTGCTAGTTTGTTCTTAATTAAAAAAAAAAATCCGGTAGCTCCTTCTACTTCGAGGCACATCGCCGCGACTTCCTTTCTTCCTCTGTCCACGTTCTCCTCGTTGCAAGCCCTCCCATCCGCTCCTTATTTTTTTTTTCTTGTTTTGAACACAAAAATCCGCTCTTTCTCTTCGTCCTCGTCTAATCACTCCGCCTCTGCGACCTCCCGTCGAATTTGTCCTCCCGTAGCGGATTGGAGCAGAGATCCATCGCCTGCCCTTCCGTGGAGTCAGTCCCGCCTCACCTGAGATGGATTCGGGACTATCTCACGGGACCAGGATAGACGTAAGCATCGAGTCCATGGCGCGGCCGGTTGCCGTCGACCACCGAATCAGCATCCACTACTACTTCCGCATCGCCGACAACCTCCTCCGTCAGGTGCCCTGAGATCGATCCCATCGCCTTCTTGTGCTGGAGCTATTAGCTTTGCGTCTAATAGTGGTAGTAGCTTTGGATTCGAGTGAGCGTTTCGTTAACTCTTGGACCTATTTCGCTGCGATTGCCCTAAGTACGGGTAGTTAGCTGGTATATTGTGTTAATTCTGTCTATTTTATGTGGTGCCCGCAGGCTGATGTGTATCGAGAAGAGAAGAATGTTCTGGACCTCTACATCATCCTCCTGAGATACTCGAGGTGAGATGTGTGCTGGAGTCTTCTCAATTGTTTCTTAATATTATCATTTTGGATGTTAAATGTTACTCTGTTCATTGGCAGCTTGTTGCTTGAGACCATACCCAAACATCGCGATTACAATGCATTTAAGGCCAGAGAAAAGGACTTCCTGAAAAAAGGCCTGCACAACTCGGAGGTATTGCCTTGCTGAGCTTAGATAATCTCTATTTTTTCTAGTGTTCTTACTGTAGGCAGCAAATTGTTTTGCTAGAAAAAGTGTAAAATGCGACACTTTTTCTTTTCGTCTTGGAACATGCAAGCTATTGTGACTAGAATGCAGAATACAAACACTTCAGGATCACAGTGCATTGTTGAACCCAAGCATAGTTTCCCGAAGTTCTTTTTGCCGATTGATTAAGGCCCTGTTTCGTTCCTCAAAGACTAGGGACTAGAGGCTAAATTTTAGTCTCATTTAGTCCCTAATTAACCAAACATAGGGACTAAAAGAGGGATTAGTAGTCCCTACTCCACTAGTCTCTCAAGAGGTGCTAATTGGGACTAGTGGTCCTTGTGTAGTCCCTAGTCCCTAGTCAAAACAACCAAACAAGCCCTAAAACTGTTTTTTGTTTTGTTGTAGAAAATTCTTGGTGTTGTCAATGAACTAGAGTCCCTGAAGCCAGTTGTGCAGCAACAAATTGCCAGCCGTAACAGCAGGGTTGCAGATGAACCTAATGGTGTATATGGAACCTATGTTGCAAGTACTGGGTTGGGGCACCATACCCCAGGCCCATATATGTCAAAGGTATGCACGTAATTGCTCTACATTTTACCTCATTACTGTTTCAATCCAGTATCAAAGGAAGGGACAATGTGCTCTAAACAGTTACTTGCTTGTTCAAGGAATCTGGCTAATGTTTCCCTTCTTTTACAGGCAATGGCTGGAAGCCCTACTAGACTACTGCAGAAATCATTACCTGGCTCAAAGCATCAAGCAGCTGCATCGCAGAGTATTCAACCTTATAGACATGTTATGAAACCGTAAGGTCCCACTTCAGCCTGATTATGTGTGTTATAAAATCAACATCATTTTCCTAAAGATGTAATTAGATGAGTTGGTATATGGGATTTCAGATTGAAAAGTTGGTGACAGCCATGTGTTTGCATAACTACAAAAGATCTGATGAGAATTGTTGACTGGCTTACCTTAATTATTTCAGTATCTTGATGGATGTACATCCATTAGGACAATATGGATTGCCTGGCTATTATGACCGCTCATGGTAGTTTTAAAACCACCTGTCCTCACTGCAGTAGTTTGAGTTGAATTCTTAAATATTTTTAGAAACTAGGCATGGAGGCATTTTATTGAACTAGATATATGCTCATGCGTTGCAGCGGGTCACAATTTTTTGAATTCAACCTTAGTAATCGGACACGGACGCGTGAGCTCCGAGGACTTCGTATCAGATGTGGACACGTGGATCCTGTCTTCGTACCAGAACCGGGTAGGATGCGGACGTGTGAGCTCCGAATGGAGTGTGATCCATATCAGGGCTCAAGATTTGGTATCACCAATTAGATGATGGCTTTAGAGTTTTTTGTGTAGAGATTGGATCATTTTATTTGTGCACATAAAAAATAAAAAAAAATCATAGATGAAAAATTGTCATTTGTGCTAAAGAAATTATCACATGTGCTTTGTAAGAATAGAAGAGGACACAATGTTCTCAAAAAATATCTACACAATCTTTTTTTACAGTACACATATGCTCATATTTTTTTTTTCACAAGTCTGCAACTGTGCATATTCTGACATGTTTTGCATCTATTACTTCTAATTGTACTAGCGTAATTTTTGAAGATTAGCCAATATGATCCTATGGGCATATTTGCTTTCCATCCAATTTATTAACAATCTAAGTGTGGGTTTCCCTTGCTATCTTTATCAATCTCTTGATGATTTTACAGCACATTGTCTAAGATTGGGTCGTGCAATGCACTTTGTTTGTGTCTTTGTGAAGCAAGTGTGATGTACTTTATGCTTGATTAACTTAGTTCTGCTTTCCTTGCTTCCCTATGCACTTTGTTTCCTCTTATCCAGCTTTCTTCGAGAAATGTAATTCTGATTCTGATATGTCTATGTATTACTACTTACACATATATGAGGATCTCTCCTTATATTGGGCAGCTTACTATATGCCTAAGCAAGATGGCTCATCTTATCTCTAATCCTAATCCTAATGGGCCTCACACTGCCTGTCCATCCAACTACTCATGACTTACTATTATGTATATTAATTTATCTTGCAATTGCAGACCTACCAACATGCTGTATCCAAAAGAGGAAACATTATCGAGACACTCAATACTAGGACCTAATGGGCTTCAGGGTAATCTGGGTCAATGGACATGGCCTGTTACTGGTATCAGGGTATATCTATTTTGTTTTATTCTATTTACATTTCATTACTTATTTGGGGAGTATAGCAGTTAGCATTTGATTCACATTCGTATTTCATTAAATTCCTGCTGCAGATTGAGTATCCACATAATCCTGAATTAACCCAAAATGACATTTCTAGGTGAGCACTTCGGCAGTATTTAGCTTATTCTAAGAAAGTCACTCCATACTAACAGCTATATGGAGCTGACTTATGAGTTACTTTCAGATGAAATGACGTTATCTTTTGCTTGCTTCTGCAGTTTAATGCCAACAATCTTGAACCAAGATGGTTTGCATGGTGCCAGTACAGCATCTCAAGACAAAAGTGATGATACGCTGTCTGTTCTCTCGCTTGATGATGGCAGGTGGTCTTTACCAGTAGAACCAGCCTCATTGTCTACTGGTTTGGAAGCAGAATTCTCGCAGCTGAATATTAGGCAGCCTTCTCCCCCATCTGTCCTAGCTCAAGTGCATCCTGAGCACGGACCAATTCCTCCATCAAGAGTCGCTGATCCAAGACCAGGACTTGCTACCTCTGAAACCGGACACTATCAGAATTTGCATGTGGTTAGTTCAAAATGCAGTTTCCTGTTTTCTTCTGCCCCAGGTTCACTATGTTTAAGTGAATACTCCATCCGTCTCTTTTTAAGTGTCGCCTATATTTTTGTGTCCTTCAAACTTTCTTAAGTTTGACTAGATTGTAGAAAATATTAGTAACATTTATATCTCCAAATAAGTGTAAAATTATAAAAATAAGTCAATGATTAATCTAATGATACTTATTACATTTATGCACAATGAGAAAACTGCTATTATAGGACTTATAATGTGGTGGCTTCTCCCAAATAGGACTTCTAACGTTGGATACTCTCAAATAGGATTTCAATCGTGGATATTTGTAATCTCTTTTATATATTTGGTTAAAAGTTGAATATGTTTGATTCCTTGATAGATATGCGAGAACAACACTTAAAAAGGGATGATGGGAGTACATGAATATGATCTTTCTCTTATCTACATCCTACTCTTATCTGATTCATTGTAGACTTTTTTGTGTAATGATTTGATTTTACCTATTTGTCAGCCAGTGGCATTAATGGAGTGTTTTCTGAGGGTTGCTGAGTTAAATACTGCAAAGAATTTGGAAACCTGTGGAATTCTTGCTGGTACTCTGGTATGTGCCTCCATTAAAAGCAAACAAAAGTAATGTTATACTTGGTTGCATCATTGACAATATATATTTTCGTAGAGAAAGAGAACCTTTTATGTGACGACATTGATAATTCCTAAGCAGAAATCAACATCTGATTCAGTAAGTTATTTTATGCTTTTACATGCTTTGGTTCCTTTTCCCCATTAGATGTTTCTGGCCAGAGTATTTTTTTGTAAATATTTCGCTGTTGTATTGGTGAGACCCAAAGCAAGGAGCACTTCAATTGTACTAATACCATCTTCAGATTTCTGTTGACCTGTGCCAACTTGGGGGGCTGGGGTGTTACCTGCTGCATCGCTTTTAAGGTGTTGCGGCGTCCTGTGGCACTGGAGGTATGCCTGGACTTTTAGGCGATATGGTGTAACTAAAACCCTGTGGCGCCTGGGGTGCGCCTTGACGCCCATGGCCTTGAGTCTGAGGAGGGAGATGCAGGAGACCTGGATGTTGTGCTGGTTGGTGCAGAAGAGATGGAGAGGAACATCAGTGAGGTGCTGCAGCTTACA
The DNA here is from genome assembly GCA_027790015.1 of Cymbopogon flexuosus. Taxonomy (NCBI): domain Eukaryota; kingdom Viridiplantae; phylum Streptophyta; class Magnoliopsida; order Poales; family Poaceae; genus Cymbopogon; species Cymbopogon flexuosus. The sequence continues at coordinate 8,204 of JAKNSH010277402.1, forward strand.
GACGAGGGAGTGGCTGGTGTCTGATTATATGAGCGAGAGGTGCCTGCAGATGGAGAGACTCCCAAATGGCAAGTATCCTTATATGCCAATGGGCATGGAACTGGGGGCTCAAAATTTCATCTCACACCCATGCCTGGCTATCAGCTAAAAGCTACGCTAGTTGCCATTTTTTCTGTTCAGCCCCTTGTAGCAGCCATTCCATGTTGGCCGCTCTGCCCGTTCAGGACCATCAACCATGTACATGCACCATGAAACTGAGATCATTTTGTGGCCAGCTGAGAAGTGGAGTATACAGTATACTCGTGGACTAATCAGCCTACACGGCTGTTTTGGTAAACACTGGATTGCATGGGTATAAGTTTACGTGTTGCCGCAGTCTCCAAAATGTCGCATTTTCAGAAATATACTTAAACTATTTTTATTAATTATGCAGTGTCAAGCAACGAATGAAGAAGAAATATTTGAAGTTCAGGATAAAGGCTCCCTTTTGTCTCTTGGTTGGATTCATGTAAGTCCTGCATTTCGGTTTGGTTACTTTTTTTTTGTTCATCAAGTCAAAGGGTTATATGTGCTCCCTTGGAGTTCAAGTATCTGGTTCTATCTTTTCTGCTGTGTTTTATGATATGTATATACAGAAGGATCAAGGATTACTACTGAAGAAAAAATTTGAGAATAATCTTAAACCTTTTCATTTCACTTAAGGAGCCTAGAGACAACCTGCCTATAATGATTAGCAATGGCTACTCTGCTTACGTGCAATGAAAAATCCATACATTCATTCACTGGGCTACTGTTTATTTATTGATTTTGGAATCTGAATCAACTAATTGTCAGTTAAGCCTAGTGCTAATGTATCTTACTTTCCTGCATTTTACTTTTGCTGGTAGAGCTGTCTTGGCTAGCAAGTTGATCATGTTAGCCTTGGCAGCTAAGTATCCTAAGCATCTTTGCTTTATCCAAGAATATGCTGTAGTAGGTAGAGGCCCTGCTCTATATAAGCAGCTGCACCCCTTGTAAGAACTAAGCTTTGATACCAATTGTTGCCCAAACATAGATCAGTGGGCCGCTTGACCCGTACACCGCTTGGAGGCTCTCTGCGCCGCTGTCCCGCCGGAGATGGGCGCCGCCATCGGCAACAAGCCCACCGCCAAAGCAGCCCAAGCTCGCCTGGGATCGCGTGCGCCGCGCCATGCTGCAGCGCCTCCGAGGGGAGTGGGAAGGCCTCGCCTTTCGCCCCGACGAGCAAGCTGAGGACTTCGCGCTTCTCCTCATGGAGCAGATGGCGCGCAACAGTGACACTGATCTCACCGAGGATCGCGCCGTGGAGAAGCTTCTCCAGTCATGCCGAAGCGGTACATGTAGATCATCAATTCGATCGAGACCCTGCTCGACTTCGATGCGCTAACCATCGAGGATGTCACAGGCCAGCTCAAGGTGGTCTAGGACCGTGAGCGGGAGGATGAATCCGGCTCTGCGGCCGTCGGTGGCAAGCTGCTGTACACCGCCGAGCAGTGGCGCGCCTTCGACAAGGAGGAGGGTGCTGGTTCGTCACCCAAGGATCGTCATCGGCGCCCCCATGGAAGCAAGAAGAACAAAGCCACGACAGATGGCGGCGCTAATCGTGACCAAGATCGTGGCGGCGGGCAAGCGAACAAGGCAGGTGCTGGTGGCGGCGAACGCAAGGCGACCCGCGACGACACCTGCCTCAACTGCAACCGTGCTGGCATCTGGGCACGCGATTGCCCTCTTCCGCGCCGGGATCGCGATCGTGGTGGTGCGGCGCACATGGCGGAAGCAGAGCAAGACTAGTCTAAAGTGCAGATCTTGGGCGTCGGCTCCATTATCTTCGAAGTGAAGAATGGCGAGCACCGGGTACTCCATGGTGTGTACTACATCCCGGCGCTCCGCAACTTAGTCATGAGCCTCGGTCAGCTCGACGAGGCTGGGTCCAAGGTGGTGATTAAAGATGTCATCTTGAGGATCTGGGATCGGCGCGGGCAGCTCGCCGCAGCGCCAATCGCCTCTACGTCCTAAACATCGCCATGGCCAAGCCGCTCTGCCTCGCCGAGCGTGGCGCTGGCATGAGCGGTACGACCACATCCACTTCGATGTGCTCCACCGAATCTCCAAGGGTGGCATGGCACACGGATTGCCAACGATCACGGCCAGTTCTGTGTCATCACCAAGCACCGCCGCGCTCCGTTCCCCTCTGAAGCTTAGTCCGCGCGCAGGACCCGTTGGAGCTCGTCCACAGCGACCTCTGCGGCCCTATCACGCCGGCGACTCCCGTTGGTAGGCGCTACTTCCTGCTGGTCGACGACGCCACGCAATACATGTGGGTGGTGCTGCTGACCACCAAGGATGCTGTTGCGGACGCCATCAAGCATCTCCAAGCCGCGGCAGAGAAGAAGAGCAGGAAGAAGCTGAAGGCGCTGCGCACGGACAACGGGCGCGAGTTCACCGTCGCCGAGTTCGCTGCGTACTGCGCGGATGATGGCATCCAGTTCCACTTCAGTGCTCCCTACTTGCTGTAGCAGAACGGAGTCGTGGACGGTGGTGGCCATGGCTCGGGCGCTGCTTTAGCAGAGAGGATTGCCCACACGATTCTGGGGTGTGGCCGTTGTCACAGCTGTTTATCTGCTCAACAGGTCCCCCATGAAGGCGCTGCAGGGCATGACACCATACGAGGCCTGGCACGGCAAGGCGCCGGCGGTGGGACATCTGCGCACATTCGGCTGCGCAACATTTGTCAAGGACCTCGGTCAACTCAAGAAGCTTGACGACCGCAGCTATCTCGGCGTCTTCATCGGCTACGCTGACGGCG
>JAKNSH010277428.1:0-10657 GCA_027790015.1 Cymbopogon flexuosus
TCTTCTCTATATATGGGCATGTTTGACTTGATCCATGCAGTGCGTGCACACATGAACAAATGAGATAAAATATTTTACACCAAATTAACGCATGAAAAAGTGGGTGTCAACAAACGGCCATGCACACATAAATAACTGAAAGCATATTTCTGAATAAATAACATCACATGACACAAGTTTTTCTAGAACATACAAGTAGGTTCAGATCCAAGCATACACATCAGTTCAACCCATAACAGACTTCAGTTCTGGCAGTAGCGTACATCTAATTTAGACATACACATCAGTTCATGTCTAGTGACTTACATAGCACACATAAGGTCGCTTGGACCACCAAAAGCACACGTCTTTTTGTGTGAGGGCAAAAGGGCAATACAAAAATACGGTGTCCTGACAGTGGGTCCAAGATGACGTCTGACGTACACAATAGCGTATTTCAAAAATCCGTGAAATTCTAATGGTGCCAGTCTAGTTATGCGAATTTCAGTGGTGTTTTTCAAAATCATGAATTGAGTGGTGTGTATCCAATTAACCCTTTATGAAACCCTACGAGTATGTATTTACACAATTTGTTGTAGCTTATTTACAGCCGCAGCCACTGCTGCTGGCTGAAGAATGAGTTAATATTTGTTCCTTCGCAGCTGGCTGATAAAAAGTGCAGCCGAACTAAGCAGCTGCACCTGCATTTTGAATTTATGGCTTTAAGCCACATCATTACGACATAAGCGGGAGGCCAGGAGCTAGGCTGAGCTAAGTGAGGCCGATACCTCAGCAAATGACCGAAGATTTCCAACCAATCCAAGTGAACAACAAATAGTTGAGTCAACCTGTGGTACATACATCGAGTAGCAAAATGACTGAGAGAAATGCAACTATTAAAAGAACAAAAAAAAAAAAAAACTAGATCCACACAGAAATGGCGTAACAATGTCAATTGAATAATTTACACATAAAAAAAATGTATACATGATTCGTCATGTAATCTGGTGTAAATGTGTAATGAATCAAAATTTGCCAAGAACAATGGATGTCCTTAGCCTGATTTTACATGCAGGGACTGATCCGCGTGGGCAAGCCTTTCCGTACTACTATATGACAACTCCAACCTTTGTTCGTGTTAAAAGATATAGCGATACAGGGAAGTGACGAAACTTACATGAGTGGCAGTATGTATTCCTTGTGTAAGAAAACGTAGACAGAATGGGCTGTACACCACCTAATGACTCCAGAAACAGCCACCATATTCCCACAAAATGTTACATACACAGCTCTGTTCCTAGATACATGTGACAAGCACCTAATTTGCCTGCCATGATGGATATACAAAATCAATTTTGTAAGAGAAGGGGAACTACTGACAAAGCTGTATGATTCTCCTCCATCAAAAGAATAGAAAACAGAGTTTCATCATTAGTTGTTATGTTAGCCGACGTAGTCCTAGCTCCGAGGAAATGAGTCTGAGCAGCACTTGTACAAGCTCCCGCACTCTAGCTTCTCTGATGGATCAGCAGGGGCAAAATAACAATTAATTAAGTTACACTACCACAAGCAAAACTGGCATAACAACTAATAAAAAGAACATGTGCATAGCCATGGTCCACAAGCTATCAGCTATGCCTAAAATTATACACTTTACCAGAAACCTTTTTTTACCTTGAGACAACAAGCTCAGAAAAAGTGGGAAGCAAAGACAATAAATGAGCCCGTCCATGGGATTTGTTTTCCCCCAAAGCTTGTTTCAGATATGGAGGTATATTGAGAGCATTAGCTGCATCAATGTCTATAATTAGTCTAGCAAGCTCTTGAAGAACACAGATCGTTTCTTCAACCCTCACACTAGGCAAAGGATGTTCCCCTGCAAACGCCAATATCGTAACAAGATCAATGGGGATGGGGTTTAGCATATCCGTATTGTATATTATAGCATTTTTAAGAAATATATGAACAACAGGGATGTTACGAAAAAACAAACTCAAGAATACAAATACACTGAAAAGGTACCTAGATCATTTTCATCGGCTAAAAATTGACCCAGTATAATCTCACATCGCTTCATAAGAATGGAAATTGAAACTTTGCTGGTTTCTGATGCTGCAGCACACAAGGTTGCCTTTGCTATACAACTGCAACCACAGAAAATAGCTAACATTGAGTTCTCAATTTACACAGCTTCATCATGAATTAACATTGCCCACATCTAATAGAAGCAGTGGCCAAAAAAAGGAAGTTAGATGCATGTAGAAGACTCTGCCATCTACCCAGTATCTTTTCTGACAGATCCCCATTCCCCAAATCGTTCTGCATGTCATTTGCAATAATTGCACTGTGTTTTCAAATGAGACATGCTGCCAGATTATTTTATAGATGATATGCACACTGTATTTTACATAGTATTGCACAATTCTTGTACCTGCATAAAGAAAACATCATCTGCAAACAGCTCAGCGAAAATCTGCTGCAGTGTAAAGGTAAAAGGCCAACAGTTTGAACAGGTAACGATCCTGTTCGTGAGGCACAGCGATCAAGACAGTTCACAAGCCTTTGCAAAACCTGAAAGAATGCGATCGTGAGATGGTCATAGTTGAGCATTTACAAGGTCAGGTATTGTATTGCAACAGCAAGAGAAAAAAAAATACATTTTATTGACTAACTAACCTCAACTGGAGCATCCTTTTGCAATTTCAGAATATCATCTCCAAAGACAGTGAGGACACTCATCTCAAGGGTCTCATCAGCTGTAATATAGTCGGCTGAAGGAACATCTGATGACAACACGCGTCCACAAGAACCAACAAGAAAGGTTTCATACACATCTGCAACCTCCTTCCAGAACCGTGCTCTAGAAAGTCTATATGAATTCACATCACTTTTGCAATCAGCATTGTCCTGCCTCACCTCATCTGTCACAACACGATTGAAGCATTCAGCAGATATTCTCCAAAGGTTACCCCTTGGGTTGTCTCTCCTTGTATTCATGCACCTATTTAGGATTCAGAGTCAGCATGCAGGAAGAGCACAATAAAACTTTCGTGCACTCATTATCCAGAATCTAGATTGTTTCAATTATTAACCTTTTTGACATGGAAAATTTATAATATGTAAAGCAGTTCTTCTGTTATGCAATAAGCGTGCCTTCTTGACAAGTGAATATATCCTCACTTTTGTATTATGTTGTCAGATATAAAATCATAAAAAGCAATTACCTTCCAAGACCTTGAATGACTTCAGGAGAGGCACTAAACCTTTCATTTGGTGGAGCCTCCAAAAAAAGGTTGACAATTATTGGCACAAGTTTTTCTACAAATAGAATACCCCAACCAGATCCCACCATATCCACTTTTGTACCCCCGCCATTGAGATTGCTTCTTTCAACTGCAAAAATAGCAAATTAGACATCACTCGACAGGAAATATTTTTTTCTCAGATTATGCAACACTATATAAGATATCATAAAAGGTCTTACCAGCATGTTTTGCACCATCTACCAGCGCTTGAGAATTCCTATCATGTATTTGTTTATTATTTTTCTGGAGGGGGCCTTCGTGCCCATTAAGATAGCATAACAGCTCAAGGAGAAGAGGTGCCCACATGGAAGACAATACAGCTGTTGGGCGTAACATAGGAATGATTTCCAATATGCCTCGTTGTACAGCAGGAATACTACCCTAAAGTATGAAGGACCAAATGAGAAAAGAAATTCAACACTGGATCGATGCCAAACTGAATTGTGAAAGTTATCAAGATAGAAGCATAAAAAAGAACAAAAAAAAGGTTTCCGATGAGAAAAATTGAAGATTGAAGGATAGAATTACATATCTTCATGGTCTAGGGTTTAGGGTTTAGGGAACTTGTTTGAGGAAACTTGTATTGTTACACACAATATTTTAGCAAATATATATTATATATCAACTAAAAATATGCATGCACAGGTATACCAGTTCACTATCATAATCAGAAGGATTCAAGGTAGTCTTGATCATCAGATGCATAATTGCCATAAGCCTTAGATACATGTCACCATTAAACAGAGATTGTGCTTGGACATAAAGATCACCTGCAGGAGTGAAACAATATTAATAGCTAATTACAATATATGATACTTGGAGTAAAACAAAAGGAAGCTATAATTACCAAGACCACGGAGAACCTCTTGCTTCACTTTATCAGTGGAGTCATTCTTAAAATTAGGTGAAGTTTGAAGAACAAGTTCATAAATATCGATAACAGATTTGACATACGAGGCTTCCAGATTGCCCTGGAAAAATATATTCAGGAAACATTTAATTATGAGGCTTTCCTTATCTAAATAGTACCTGAAATATGCAGCAGTCCAATGCATGCCACTCAATAGAACTAATAATAGTCTTTTCCAGTAAAATACAGATCAAGAGTTGTTCAGGTATAATAAAAACCAAAAAGACAGTGCACTTGTTAACAGATTGCACCCAAGTGACAGGGCCTACTGTCAACATATATAAACCACAGAATCTGACAATGTTCACTAGAATACCATACTTGAATACAGTTATGAATAACATGAATCTTTCTTAAGTTATTGCTCAATCAAGACATCTAAAGAGCTCAAACCATGTGAGCACTATGTTGAACTACAAATCACAAACCAAAAGGTGATTTGAATTTCTAGACCTGCTTACCTCGTCTGCCGCTAGTGCACCGTTTGGGTCAAGGCTAATTAATTTTGGGACTATTTTCTGTACAAATTGATGCTAATTCACATACAACTATGAAAACACAACGGAAAGTGCAGTGACATTGACATGACATAGGAGGAATTCTCCCTAACAATAATAATAAGATAAGGAGCTATTTTTATGGTGAATAAAGCAAGCAGGTCTGAAGAGCAGACCAGACTAAATAGCCCCTATCATACATATAATACAAGATAATAATATATATTGAGAATTCTAAAGCGATCCTTTTTTGAGGATACCTTTGGACAGTTTGCGCCGACAAACGTCTGCAAGCAATTTATGGCAGCAAGAGCAACCTCCTTGCTACCGTTTAAGATGCTATTTTTTATAAAATCGAGTAAAAGCACCCAACCTGAACACATTTCAATATGATGAAAAGTTACTTGGAATTTGATAACCAATGATTCAATACGATAGGCAAAACAACAAAGGTTTACCAGAAGAAAATTCTCTCAGTTGCTGGAGGTAACAGAAAAAAGAACGCAAAAGCCGTGCAATACCACCAAGTACAAGAACAATAGTTTCATCCCATTGCTTTTGTGCTGTATTTCGACTGGGAAAACAAAGAAGTCAACTTAATCAGAAGAAATAAGAGGCAAGTCAACAAATAGGCAATTAAACAGAAGATCAAAGATCAAACACTTTGCCAGTAGTACTGGACTTCTGACTTCTCTTCCTCGCAGAGGGTAATTTGCCAACTTAAGATTTGAAAAGGAATGCAAGCTTAGGAAGAACTCAGGAGTTCCAAGTTCTTTTAATGCTAGAGCTATTAAGCCTACAGGGAACACTAGAAGCTAAATCTAGTATCTAGGTGTGTTACTAATCAAGTTGAAGATCATAAACTATTGAATTTCTGGTGACCACTCCCCCATTCCACCCCAAAAGAAAGAAAAAAAGATAATTACCCCTGGCCCTGCGATGAGGTCAGAAAGCCAGCCACAGCACTAGCGTGCTGTTTGGTTCCTAGAAGTGTAACACAAATGGAAATGAAATCATATATGTTGGCGTAACATAGAAAGTTGTAATTCCTTTGCGTTTGCGTTACAAAACCTACCATCAAACAGTGTGTAGATCCTTTTCTGATAAGCAGTAGTCTCATATTTAATTAATAGGTAATTCCTATTGTTTATGTTTCTTAGAAAAATATATAAACCTGTGATGGATAAGCATATGAACAGCTTTGCCTGCCCGAGTTCCTAGTTCCTTCCCTTGCCACTCATCTCGAGATGAGGTAGATGCCTGAAAAAGAAGGTTTAGCCTAACTCAAATATCAAAGGAGCAGATTCTTGGGGAAGATAAAATGCCCTTCCTAATTGCTATATTACTTACCAAGTGGGAAACATGCTCTAACATAGGGAAAACATATAACCAAAGACAATCCTCCCACATACTTTTAGAAAGCTTTTGTCCATGAGTGCTGAGAGTCTGAAAGAGAGTCCTAACAGCCGAGTTTCGAACCTTGAAATGAAAAAAGAAAACTTAGCATCAGTTTGTACAACAAAGGTATTGGTATTAAGAAAATATGTGCCAGCTTTTTTTTATTGGTATTTATATCAAGAAGAGAAAATGCGATAAGAACCCATACAAGACCCACCCACTCACACCAGTGGGTTCTTACTAAACAGACTCGCCCTTAACCACAAAGAGGGCAACCTCGACCCAATCACCCAAACTTAATTCACATCCAACCCCAGGGCAAGGAGGTAACTGATACCTCATGCCCCTGCCAAACCCCCCCAAAGCAGCTCCTTACTAGCAAGCTATAGAGCTCTAGCTAGGTTTGGAGATTCAGCATCAAACACCATGCTTAATGGCACAGAGAATTTTTTTCTTCAAGGAAAAAGTCAAATTAGAACTTTTCATGGTAAGAGTAAAAGGTGTGCAATATATGTGTGATGTGCATATAGAAGATGCCAAAAAAAATCTATTAAGGAAGATGCCAAGGTTGCCATGAATTACAAATATTACAGAACGACAGCAGTGCCCTACAGAGATCACTAATGATTCAATGAGCTAACGAAAAACTTGTCAACAATATTTGTGGGTGTTCATGCAGAGAACAAATTTTATGTTGAGAAGATGCACCTCAGGACGATCATCTGAACCCAATTTCTGGAGGACAGAGAACACTGAAAAGAAAAGTATACTATAGTCAACTACTTGTTTTGGAGGAACTTGCTTGCTGTTTGCCTCTTTAATCGTTCCACCTGATTGAACATCTGCAAAGAAAAATTGAGAGCTATATTAGTGACATAGAAAAATCAGGGAGGAGGAAGTATATTTATATTTGGTGATCACATACCATCATTCATGTGACTAGCTTGCTCAATAGGCTTGCTGATTAATCCCTTCACAATAAAATCAGTAGCAGTCCACAAAAGTCCAACTGATGTTAAACTTATGTTTATATCAGTTTTCTGAGTGCCATATGCTCCAGTTACCAAAATGCATCTGCAGTTGTTGACAAATGAAAGTTTCAGAAATTGCAATAAATTGCAAACTTAAAGTAAATATACTACTCCCAAGATGGGGATAAAACTATTGTGAACTGAATATAGCTTTTCCTTTCAAAGCTATTTTTGTTAATAAAACTCCCAAGCTGGAATTATCTTATACCATTGTTTCGTTAATAAACATCTACTCCAGAGTCTGTGACACCGAAAGCACAAAAGGTTTATTAACAACCGAAAAGAAAACAATAAAATTATAAAATTCTTACCAAATAAATAATGACAAATGATCCTTCTTTATATTAAGGCAATTTCCCATAACTTTGAGAACCAGGCCCTAATCTTGTCCACAGACCACTATGGTATGGACAAGATGTCTATTTGCAGTTTACCAAGTTAAAATACTAAACATCATGATATCATCTACTTTGTGCGTATCGAATTTCATTCATAACAGTTGAGGGTTATTGTATCTGTAGTTTGTACATCCGACAACCTAAGTACTTGTAGTGTCCAGTCAGCCATTCAGGGAACAGAAGAAAACTATTCCAAGGCCCTCTTTGTTTCAGCTTCTCAAAAACTGGTATTTACAAGTTGCTACAGAAGCCAGCTTCTGAAAAGCTGCAGCCCAAACAAACAAGTCCTAAGCCATGCGAATTTTTCTGAATAAATGTTGGTGACATTCGTTTATATAAGATCTATACTTTATGGGTTGCCTTTCAATGTGATTGTAATTAAGCCAGGACTTCAAGTACTTCGATTTAGTTTTCCTTTTATTGCAATTTATGTTCATATTAACCAGTCTTACATAAGTGCATGCCATCCATAAAAGCAAAAGCATAGCTGCATAAATGATAAAAAAATGTTATTACTAGCACTGAGTGCTTTTACATGGAAGCAACATCTGTCATGGTAAGGATCAGAAGCTGCACATCACTGTAAAACTCAAGAACAACATTAATTCCTGGATCATACTCAATAACTCAATGGTCTCAACTTCCAAGTACAATGGATATCATCCTTCTGCCGAAGACAGTGTTTAAGTGAAATTCCAAATTAAATTGTTTCTACCTATGCAATAACATGTAACTCAGAATTTGGCTACTACCATACAAAATCACAGACAGCCATATTAAATCTTTCAGTTCATATAATTCAAGGACGTACTAGTAAATGCTTTCTTCCTATTTTTCCATGGTTCTTTTTTGCTTTGAAATAACCATGAAAAAAACCTGAGGAAAAGGTACTCTCATAGGCAACATATTCATTGTTACTACTATTAGCAAAATGAGAAGAATTGCGAGATCAAACAATACTAAAACAGTGGATTTGAAAGACTTACTCATGAAGGCATTGTACAGGGATTGTTGCCAGTCCTTCATTCATTATTACACGTATGCTCTGCAAAGTAAAGATTGTGTTTAAACATATTTAAAGGGCATATGCTAATTAAATGCATTAAAATGTACAGCACTTACCTAAAAGAACAGCAAAAACAAATGAGCACTCAAGATTATTATCCTTTTGTTTAACTAGAATGACCAGTATATTGAAAATCAGTGTTTGACTGTACCTTAGTTACATATTTAAGACAGCTTTTACAGGTCAAAATTACTTTATCAGTACTTAAAAAGTGCTTATTTGGTCCTCCATTCAAGAGTTGAGAAATATAATCCACAATCCTATTCGACTTGCATAGATAGGCATAAACATTAAAGGCCAAGCAGCTATGCCAGGGGAAAAACTCCCACAGAGAAATCATATCATGCTAAACATAGCAAGGAATAACTTAGTAATTTTACCTGAAAGCCTAAGGAGATGAGGTCTTTTTCTGATGCATCGGTAACTGCCCTGGAAGAAATAAGAATGTAAGAAACAGCAAAAATGTCAAATAAAAACATATAACTCATGAATGAATAGCAGTGACACCTTAACATATGAAGAATGCTGGGCCAGCTATATGACAATTTTTCTCCATGTCTCTGAAAAACTATGGGTAAGAGGACATTGTCTGATACACCCAATGAAAAGCATATAAAAGAAATAAGTACCTCGAGAACATGCAAAAGAATCTTTAGTGCACCCATTTGTACATCAACATTCTTGTTGGAGGAATAGAGGATCACCAATGGAGATAAAACTGCATACTCAAATGATACAGTTTCACTTTCTTTGACCAACTAGCAGGCACAGGAATAGAAAGGTCAGACAAATAGCATAGTAGAGGAAACAGCAGAGTATTATTATTGACCCCTTACATGGCTTTCTTGAAACTGATGAGGTGCTGAGCTGATGCCCTGAAATTTTTCAGAACCCACTACCGAACAAATCGATTGATCCAATGAATCCAGTGCCATACTACGTAATTGTGGATTAAAGCAATTCGCAAGCTGCAATGTCATCACCAAGATCGTCATGACATTACATAAACGGAGAGAAAACTACCAGTGAATGAAAAGATACTGCTACCTCAAGATGATGAGCAGCAATTTGATCCCATATCGGTTCAACTCCTGAACAGGATAAATAATAATCAATAACAAAACTAATAAATTGTGGTGCCAATAAGCTTTATCTCTAAAATAGGCTCCACAATAGTTACACAACACATTAAAGACTAATGATCAATTTCAATGAAATGATCTTCCTCAATAGCAAATCTGATGCTCATTCATTTACATGAACTATGATATGCAGTAGACAATATTAACTTGCTATTCTAATATACCATCGCCATGCTCATTAGTAAACGACTGATTATATAGGTTGATATGATGTTTGATGACCCCATTGCTTCTGCTACACCAATGTGAGGTCCCACAAGCCCAAAATATAGATGATACAAACTACCAATTATGTCGACATTTGAAATTCAAAAAGCAGGATCCAGCAACTAACTGTTCAGTTTAGCAAATACATCTTACAAATATATGTGTGATCAAGCTCACACTATCACTGTTGGAAAAAAACACATTTGTAGTATTTATACCTGATCAAGCTTCTGTTTGATCATAAAAGACTGTTGAATAGAATGATTCGATAATTTGGGCCAAGCCCTAGGAGTATTTTACATAGCAACACATACATGGGCCTAATGGGCCATATACTTCAACACCCTCCCGCAGTCTGAACTACCGGCGCAGCGGAGTTACAGACTAGACACGAAAAGAATAAGTACACACAAGAGTCCCCCACAGACGCAACTAGCCACTGGTGATGTTGAGGCTGGAATGAAACTCGGTGAAGGTCGACGATGGGAGGCCCTTGGTAAAGATGTCGGCGAACTGGGAGGTGGTCGGGACGTGAAGGACCCGAACATCGCCGATAGCAACACGATCCCGGACGAAGTGTAGGTCGATCTCCACATGCTTGGTCTGCTGGTGCTGAACAGGGTTGGTGAAGAGGTACACCGCACTGACGTTGTCGTAGTAGACTAGCGTGCTTCGGGAGAGAGGGCTCTGGAGCTCGGCAAGGAGCTGTCGGAGCCAGGAGGCC
>JAKNSH010277541.1:0-18189 GCA_027790015.1 Cymbopogon flexuosus
TACCAAATTACAACTGTCGATTAGGCATCACGTATGAGAGATGCATACGGTTGTTGACAATCGCAACATCTTCAGCGGTATTAAGTCGAACACTATGGCTGCACGGACGAAGGACATGCAGACGGACATGGACATATATGCCGACTCGGTACCTGGATGTGCTGTATCCGGAGTGGTCGGGCACACCAGCGGGCGGACTCCCGTACTGCTTCGACTGGGCGTCGTCCCTGGCGTGGCTGCGGCAGTTGAGGCCTCCCGCTTCGACGCGCCAGAGCCTGGCCGTCCACTGGTGGGTGAGACAAGAGGAGAAGGGAGAACTCCGTGTGGCAGCGCAGCAGCAGGTGCGGCGGCTTGCTGTCATCCCCGGTCGTGGTGGAAGCCGAAGCGACATCAGGCGTGCCTCGATCGCCGGTGGCGGCCGGGCGGCGGTGCGCGCACGGGAACCTTATTTCAGCGCGGTGGGTGGGGATGGACTGATGGAGCGTCGGCGGCGGCGCGTTCACGCTGTAGGAGAGGAGGATGAATGGACGACGCAGCGCTGGGCGTTTCTAGAACGTGGCGACGTGGTCGGCTGGGGTGGTCGGGTTATGCGATGGAAGAGTTGGGCACGTTTACTGTGCTGAGAACAGTAAAATGTGAGAGGAACACGCAGTTTGAAGATGCACAGAAATAGTAGTATCTTATAGATACTGTCCAGCCACTGCTGTCTGGCCTACTGGTTCATTATTTACAGATATTATCCCACAACTAATGTCCCCCTATCTCCATGTTTCATTATTTTAATTAAGTATGCTCATTTGAATACATTTTGATTTACAGCAACTGGTTTCGGAGAAAGATCTTATAGTAAGAGAGGAAGCTTGCCGGGTAGGGTTGCTTTTTGGCGGATTCACTGGATCATATCATGCACTTCGATGTTTCCTTAGGAGATTTAGGAAAAAAGAGACACCGTACAATGCGTAAGTGCCTATATGCTATGACTCCTTGCCTATTATTCAACACAAAGCTCTGGTTGTGGTTTGTTAGAAGCATTTTTTTTCGTTATATAGTTATGCATCTAACCAGGGCTTAACCTTGGGTAGTCACTAATAGGTCTATACTAGGCTATTTTCTATATTTTTTTCCTCAAATCATATCCATAACTCAACTGAAGGGCATGATGGAGCAGAATATTAGCAGGTTCGGTGGCAGGATTGGCCATACTAGCTCTGGATGATTCAAGTAGGAGGCGTACTCTATCTCTATATCTTCTAGCAAGGCTCGCTCAGGTCATTAACAGTTAAACAGTTTGTTCATGTGGAGAAACCAGATAGAACTATAGAAGACCATTTATGCAGGAAGTGTTGATTTATTAATTACTGCTTAATAATTGCAGTGTGCATATAATTCTGCAAAATCAAAGAACAAATTTCATTTTTGGGGAAGCCATTGGAGACATGGAGATGCATTGCTTTTTTCGTTGGCATGTGCCCAGGTAACAAAATGAGCTACCTACCACTATAGTTCGCTTTTTATATGAAATATGATTCTGTTATGGTGGGAAAGATTTGTGTAATAACTAGGATTATGTTTCCAGGTTATGTATGCTTTTGTTATGAGGCCTGAAAGCTTGCCTAAGTCATATCAAGAATTTATCCTTAAGACAGGACCAGTAGCAGAACCTGTCTACAAGGCTGTCAGAGAATGCTGCAGAGGTGGTCCTGTGGATCTAACTGCCCTCTCAGCCTATTTATCAAACAAGAGGAATCTGGATTTGATAAATTTAACAACAAATCCATCCATTATTCCATGTTCTGTGATCCATCCTGACAGAGCATCATGCTTGGCTCAAAATGTTAATGTTGTTTCATCAACATTCAAGAAAACATTCCCTCTATATTTCTCATTGACATTTGTGCCCTTTGTTGTTCTACGTCTTCAAAAGGTAATTCACTAGCCACTTTATTTCTTTGTTACTCTGTTTAAGATTCAGCTACTGATTGTCCTTGCTATTATTTGTGTGTAACTTTTTCTCTCCAACCTATATATGCCTCAAGCAGAAACCGATCTCGTTATGATTACAGTTATATTGTGCCACTATATTTTTTACCGTGCTTTCGTAACATGCTTGCATTTTGCTACATATGCTTGCACCATTTTTTCTGTCAATTGAAATATTTTCCCAAGCGCTTACAACTAAATCAAACCACTATAGTATAGCCATTTGCCCATATGTAGTCTTGCTTACTGCTGACGTACACGTCACTGACTCATGCAATCCTTTTAATAAAAACTTTAGTTCTTGGAATCGCCAACGGCAACTTGTTGGCGTGCTCTTGTGGGTGCAGTTCGCTCCACCACCTTTTTGTCTGCCTTTGTCACTATATTCCAGGTAATTGTACATAGCAGCATACATTACTTCACACATAACAATTTCATGATTCTGATAGCGTTCTTGCATGGTGGTAGTCTGCTATATGTTTGCACCGAAAAGTTGCGAACAAAGACCACAAACTTGTGTATTGGTTTGCTGGTTTGATGTCGGGTCTTTCAATTCTTTTGGAAAAGAAAGCTAGAAGGGCTGAGCTAGCCCTCTATGTGCTTCCCCGTGCTGGAGATTCTCTATGGTATATATTGATCAACCGCCACCTGCTCCCAAATATTAAAAATGCTGAGGTAATTTTGCCCATTCGCCCCTCACTTCTTTGCAATCTGTTTTCTAGTTATTTAGTTTTATTCAGTGTAATCCAAGAGTTAAAGTGAACATCATCTCTTCTCAAATGGATTCAAAAATTTTGTGATAGAGCGCATTATGTTGCTTGCCATTATGACCGCAAAGGATCTTGTGTAGTACAGAATCTTGTTTGAAGCAGTTATGGGCAGTGTGCTCCTTGGCTATGGGCCAAGTAGTGTGTCATTGGCTCATTGCTCCACCTCTCCTACAGAGGGTGAATAACGGTCAAAGGACCCAACGCAAGGCACAATTAGTTTGAACTACTTTTTTTTTTTTAAAAAAAAAAAGGTGTAACTTGTAGTCTTCCCTTGGTTTATGTTTAAAAATCTGTGCAATTCACAAATGGTGGACCAAGGCACACTTTTTTTTACGCTAGTAGCTTTAGATAGTGATTTATTGTCCAGTAAATAGTTCCTGGTGTTCGTATGGTAAGATCCGATTAAATGTTAGTTGGATGTAGCGGCACAATGACATGGTTATTGCTTCATGGCTACTTGTTGACCACCTTGTTGAGTTTGAAAATCTTTTAATGCGGTGTTGAATTCAATTTTTTAACAAAAATAGAGCAAGCAAGCGAAACATTTAAATGTGACAAAATGTTATACAACAATGCAAATTTGTGCATCAAGTAGGGTTCAAATTCTGCAGTTGCTGATGGTCGTTTTTGAGAAATCAGATGGATCTTTCATGCTTGAATTATTTTGGTTTGATCTAGACTCAGATGAGTACAAATAAAAACTCTGAGCTGACTGTTTTTTCCAAAATTACAGCAGACCATTCTAATTATTTATGGCCTTGCTGTTGACAATACAAAGTTAGGGGTCTCAACTTTTGATGTTTGTGCTTTGAGCCTTTGAAGTATATCATGTATATGTTTGATTTTTTTTTCTTTATAAACCTCTCATTTTCAATATATAAAGTCTCTCTTAGTGTCCTGGATGCACCAACATAGCATGTGCCAACATTTTTTCAAAAACAGTAACCTGGGTAATGTTTGCAGGTCGCTCTCTTCTGCATGTGCATGGGAGGAATCATGTATTTTCTGGAGTACGAGCCAGACACAATGGCTCCATTCCTCAGAGGGCTCATCAGGCGCTTCCTGGCAAGCAAGATCAGCAATCCAAGCCCCCCGCCTCCCAATCGGAATACCTCCTATTCGTACCTTCAGACGCTGAATGCTCTGGAGCAATCAAGAACCCAACCTGGGGTGGATAACGGACTGACGACATCGGAGAAATATAACCTTGAATCAATTCCTGGACTTTAGAGAGCTCATCTGTGGTGGTAGTAGATTGGGTCGTGTAGCTTGGGAAAATCACTAAAACTCAACACGATACGTGGTAGTAGATTGCCATCATGTGTTATTGTGGTACGGATGTGTTTATACTCTACGATACGTGTGTTTTGATTTCAGCTGAAAAATAAATGAATAAGAAGAGGTGGGTTGTGCGGGATTTTGGAGTGATACGAAGCAATCGCTTGTTCTTCATACCTGAGTCCGCCGAAGGTGAGTTGGTCACCAGGGGCACGAAGCTATTCTTTCATTGCGCAACGTCGAAGACGTGATGAGCCTGACAAAGCCAAAGGTCGGTCGTCCCGAGCAGCCTCGCAAGAGTCAGCCCCGCGTCTAACACTAATGTGGTGCCAATTGGGTTTCTTGTATTTCGTGTACCGAGCATATGCATTGCCATATTTTATATGCATTTCTCTCATGTATGCGTATCATATTTTAAAAACATAGATACGGGCATTATTGTTAAGAGTGTGATCCTGAGGAAGATTATCCCTATTCCCTAGTGATGCAACATATGAAAGAACCACCATTTTTACTAACTGACCCCGATCCTAAGGAAGGAACATAGTAGTTGCCCAAGTTTAAGAACGGTAAAATCTCAATTCAATATTTTCAAGCATCTGCACCCAAGTGGCACAAACAATGTTGTTTAGATTGCTTCAAAGTTGCAAATTTTTTCACTCTTTCCATCACATTAATTTTTAGATGTATGCATGGAGCAGTAAATATAGATAAAAAAAATAATTATAAAGTTTAGCTGTAAATCACAAGACGAATCTATTAAGCCTAGTTAGTCTGGCACTAATTATCAAATACAAACGAAAGTGCTACCGTAGCAAAAGTTGGAAAAATTTTGCAATCTAAACAAGCCCTTAGTTACATATGTATAAGTAATAATTTGGCCACGGATTGTTTTATATAGGACTCAAATACAAAATTTGATAAATATAAGCTGGAGCAAATTTTTTATATGAATGTAGAAAAATCTCCAGACTTTCCAACCCAGTCCATGTGAAACCACTTTCAAAAGGGCGAAAACGCCGCGTGCCCGCGCCGCGCATCCGCCGCTGCAACCAAACCCTCGCCGACGGCGGGCGGCGGCGGGTGGCCATGTCGCGCTGGAAGGAGAATGCCTCACCTCTCCCGCTCTACCCGAGCGGCGCCTCCAACCCCTCCCATCTCCCCTGCAAGCGCCCGCTGCAATCCCCATCCCCATGCCCACCGCCGCGCCGGCCGCTCGTCGACATCACTGGCAACGCACTGGAGCAGCGGGGTGGGTACGGGTATACAACTCCCCTTCCGAAGGCTTCCAGGCCCTGCGGATCCCTTCACGACGAAGAAGATGACATGAACGAAGAATTTTTTCGGGAGGTGGACGCCATCTGCGAGGAGCATGCGCGGTCCACGGCAAAGAAGGCGGAGAAGGAGAAGAAGCCAGCAGAGGAGCAGAAGGGGACGGGCGAAGGGCCGCTCGCGGCGGCAGGGGTTACGATTGACGCCGCCGGAGCAGAGTTATCAACGGTAAGGTTCTTGTTTCATTGAAGTGCCTGGAAATGGGGCTAGGATTCCTGCGGGTGTATTTCCTTTACAAATGCTGGATATTCAGATACTAAGGAAATATTGAGAGCCAAGGCATGGATGACGTTGTCGTTTATTTAACTGGGGTTTGCTTTGAAATGGGGGCGCCTGTTAATGTCAATTTTTGAAAAAGGAACTCACATTGTTGCTCTCTCATTTGGATGGAAATTAGCTTGACGATGCTTTCTGGGAGGAGGTGAGCGCCATCTGTGAGGAGTGTGATGCTCAGTCTTCTGCCAAGAACCAGGAGGGGACGAAGGAAGAGGAGGCGGAGGAGGAGAGCTTGGTGCTGTCCTGCGGTGATGCTTCACTTCCGCCTGCTATTTCCATCACAGCAGAGGGTGTGGAGGTATGTGAATATTTTGTGTTCATGATGCTTGTTTCAGATTCCATGAATCAGAGGAGGAAATTGAGAAGTTCTTGTATGGAGTATGGTGCATGGGATTGTTATAGATTGGGGGAGAATCCTGAAGTTAGGATGGTGCTTCAGAGTAACTTCTCTAAATTTTTTGTTTCATGAACTGAAAAAGGGGTAAGGAAATGTCTGTGAAGCATAGCAAATTCATGTTTATTGTGTGTGGCAAAGATAGGAAATGAACATGGACAATTTGGGATTCATTGTTTCTTGAAAAGTTGAAATGCTACTGTGTTGATGTGCCTGGTTTGTAAGAGAAATTTATTGTGTCAAATCTCTGTTGAATTTCTTAGTTTGAAGATGCATTCTGGAAGATCAATGCCGTTAGTGAGGAGCACAATACCAAAGCTCATGCCAAGTATCAGGAGGGGCTCAAGGGGATGGAGGAGAAAGATGGATTGGTAGCATTGTGCGGTGATCCTTCAGTTTCCCCAGTAATTTCCATTGCAAAGGGGGATGGAGAGGTATAGATTTTTTATTCAGACAGTGGAATGCCAAATAGTTAGGAGTTAGGACGTGAGGCAGTTCTTGTTTCATGTGTCTGGAAATAAGGATCAGTACAAAGTTTTTGTATTGAGTGGTTTTGATCTGGAATGAAGTTTCTAATTGACTCCATTTGATTCCAAATTTCTCTTGGGACATATTTAGCTTGTTAATGCACTCTTTGGGGAGGTTGATGCCGCCATCGACGAGGGGCAAGGTGATATGTCTGCTGCTAAGGGCCAGGAGGAGCAGCAAGATATGGAACTAGAAAACGAGGAAGATGAAGCGTGTGCCCCAAAGAAGTACTATGAATATTTGCACTCCTTGAATGATAGGCAGAAGGAGGCTGCATGTAATGATGTGGCTATTCCACTAATGATTGTTGCTGGTCCAGGAAGTGGAAAGGTATACATACTTGTCCTTTTATCTTTTGTGTATTCATCGCGTATGTTTATTATAGTTTCTTAGCATTCAATATTTTAGACATATGAAATATAGTTAACTCTTGCCGCAATGGATTGCTCTAATTCGATATTTTCTACAAGGTTCAACTGTGGTCAACCTGATTTTGTTGTTTCACTCTGATGAATCCTTGGGTTGAAATATTTGTGAAATCATTTTAACATATCAGTAATAATATTTGAACATCTAAAAATCCATACCTTTTGTTCTTGTAGCTGCTACAAGTAAATACTGATTCCAAATGTTATCGAAACCCAAATGATGTGATTCATCGTGACCAATCATACTAAAAAGTAAAGTACATTGCCAGGGCTTTATTGTTCCAAACAATAAGAAGGCTGCAGAAGAACTTAACACCATGTTTTGTTGTCTGTATCTCTCTTTTCGTTTAAGAAAATTTAGCATTAGTTTTTATGATAATACTTCTTTTGATATGCCCAAAATGGTTGCATATCTTGTATATCTGTGGGTGATTTCACAGGCATTGTAGTTTTAGATTTTACAAAACGTGCCATTTAAATTTAATTTGAACTTTATTGTTCTATTGTCTTGTGACTACCATGCTTTTGAATATACTGACTCCCCACCTATAACTGGCATGGCCCCAAGACTTCCACAATGGTTGGTAGGGTGCTCACACTTCTCAAAGAGGTATGGTTTTATGTTTGGTATAATCGCTACATAAGTGGTATCTAATAGCATTTGAAGCTCACAGAGTCACATATCTCCTATTGACTAGGGAATTCCACCATCAAACATTCTTGCCATGACATTCACCACGGCTGCTGCCTCAGAAATGAGAGATCGAATAGGGACAGTGGTGGGAAAGGCGGTTGCCAAGGAGATTGCAATAAGCACATTTCATTCATTCTGCTTGCAGCTTTGCAGAACACATGCTGAAAAGTCTCTCTCTCTCTCTATCTCTCTCTCAATTCCTGTTGGTAGATTATACTTATATGCAGTGGATTTCTGTATGCTTCTGCTCCACAAACTGAGTCGCCGCATATTAACAGAACCACTGATGTACAACACTTTTAAGCTATGAAGAAAATATGAAAGTTATATGATGAACTGGAGCCTGTGCAAAAATCATGTTATGAAGATTTACTTAGATTATTTTCAGCCGTGACGACAAGCAATTAATATTAGTCCTAGATGCATGAATGATCATGACCACTTTTAAGCTTTATCAAATTACTTATATATATAACTGCAATTCGATATCTGGCAAAGTCAAAATATATACAGTTATAATTCAGTATATCACACTATCTAATGGTACAGTCTTGTTTCATCTTTATCCTCTCTTTTCAATACCTTGCTCTTTCATACAGTTTATCAAGCATACTAACTGTTGCAGATACTTGAAGGCTTTGGTTATGTAAACATTTATTTAATAATTTTTATTTTCCCTTTATAATCATTTGAAGGCTAGGCCGCACATCTGAATTCATAATCTATGGGCATGGACAACAACGAAGGGCGGTTATTGAGGCAGAGCGCCTATTGGAAAATGACAGAAATAATGGTGCTGGAGATACAACTAAACAGTATGATGGGGACATAAAAAATTCGTTCAAAGACAAAGCTAAAAGGTGGCAGAAATTTATTACACAGGTGCCTTCTACTTTTGGTGAAGAAATATTTGTTTTCAGTGACCTCTTTGCGCTGATCCATAGGAGTTTTACAAGGACTCCAGGCAGTCCCTCTTACATTTCGTTACTATTACGTTTCTGAAGTTGCACAGCAAGGTTTTATCTGCCTAAAATGGTCTATATTTTTTTTTTATAGACTGTATCTGCCAATTCCCACTGATCCCATCTTGCTGCCACAAATGCATATCACAACATATTAAAGGAACAGCTTTACTGTGCATCCAAGAACCAAGATATTGTTATGTTCTTCTGGAATCTGGAGGCATATAAAGCCAAATGTAGAATGGATTACTTCAAGTTTCTCAGAAAAATAAGTAATCCAAGGTCCAAATATAAAGTGCATAAGTTATTTAGTTCTATTAAGATATTGCAATATAATTGGTAGGCAAAGTTAAGAAGATATCTCTGAACTATGTCTAAAACTATGAACAAACATCTTGGGAGTAGATCTGAAAGTTCTTCTTTTATGTCATAGTTGCATTAAACCATTAATACTAGCTGACCCTAGCCTGAAAATTGTAGCTAGGATGACATCCTATGTGGATCATATTTAGCTATGTTCTGAACAAAAATATCCACTTCCACTTATAGAATTGTAGTCACTAGGAGTTTCATAGTATTTCATTGTCCATCATATTGGTTTATTCTGTTGGGCTTACTGTTAGAATGCTTATCACACTAAACCCTGTGGATCAAACCTATCAATGTGTGCTGTGTGGAAGCTGTATCTCTAGAGCTTTTCAGCAACTTTTTTTTATATCCACAACATGGGCTGATTTGTTTCCATGATGAGTTTATGGTAATTGCACTTTGTTTTGATCAAATCCTTCCATCTTTCTTTAAAGGCAAAAGCTTCAGGAAGAACTCCAGAGGACTATGAAAAGAAGGGTGATTTGACAGGAGTAAGCTGCCCTACTTTGTGTCATTCATTTTTTTATGCTTCATTTTAACGACCAAATTAACCGCCTGCATTCTTTTTTTTGTCTAGGCTTCTGTTCTTCGGCATTACAATGAAATATTAAGATCTTGCAATGCTCTTGATTACCATGATTTTATTAACTCATCCATAACCCTTCTCACGAACTTTCCCGAAGGTAGTTTCAGTTCTAATCTCAGTACATCATTGGACTTTGATTACTTGCTGATTAAAAGGGTGTGTTCCTTGCCTGTGCAGTATACAAAGAGTGTCAGGATATGTGGCGGGCAATTGTAGTTGATGAGTTTCAGGATACCAGTGCTATGCAGTATTGTCTTCTGAAGATTCTAGCTTCCCACAATCATATAACTATTGTCGGTGATGAAGATCAGGTATACAAATTTGATATACATATATCATCCTAAAGCCTTTGGTTCATTATTTGTTTCTCTAAGCTTTGTCTTCTCTTATGTTATGTTAGTCCATCTTCAGTTTCAATGGTGCCGATGTATCTGGCTTCGATTCATTTCGTAGAGATTTTCCAGATCACAAAGAGGTAATTGCGTTGTGCTGTTGTCTGCATGGAACTTCCAAATTGTTTTAGTCCTATGTTCTATTAAGTAGCTTGTTACGCCAATGACTGCAGATCAGGTTGAGCAAGAATTACCGCTCCACACGTGCAATTGTTGAAGCAGCAACCGCTCTAATTCAGAACAACACTAAGCGGCATCATCGTAAGCTTGTAGAGACTGACAATCCTTCTGGTTGCAAGGTATCCTTGTAGATTGCACTGATGGATCGTTGCCATTTGTTCTCATACCCTTCAGTTACATATCTCATCCTTAACTTTGCATAGATCACTGTCAAGGAGTGCCACAGTGAAGATTCACAATGTGCATTTGTTATTGACAAAATCATTGAAACTACATCTAGTACCGCTGAGGGGTGCAACTTTGGCAACATTGCTGTCCTATATCGAAGACAGGTTGAAAAATGTAGTTATTTTAATTTTAAATTATATTTCTTTATGCTTTCAAAAAATATGTCATTATGTTTGCGACCTAACTTCCTCCTGCATAGATAACTGGCAAAGCTTTCCAAGTCTCCTTCCGCAACAGGAAAATTCCCTTTAACGTTCATGGTGTGGCTTTCTACAGGAAAAAGGTAGTTGAACTTAGTTTTCTTCCAACATTTGTTACAGAGTAAAAATTTCTCATGATTTTCTGCCTTCCTTTCATTGCTATCAATTTTATAGTCCTTTGTGCCAGACTGCCAGTAACATTTGCTTGGAAATTTCTTATGCTTTCCAAATTAGGAGGTGTTCTTTATCTTGGAAGGAATGCAAAAAAACCTACTGGAATGTTTTACATGTTCATATGTTATTCTAGTTCGTGATGCTAAATACCTATTTATTATATCTATATGCTTTGTATTGATGTGGTTGATTTATGGCCTATTGTTCTGGAATTCAACTACCTGAGCTCGACACTTTTTATCTTTAGCAAATCCTAAGTTTTGGGTAGGGAAGCAACAATACTGGTAATAACCTTGTGCATGCTATCATTTTTGTCACAATGTAAGTGTTTTACCTTGCAATCATTTTAGGTGATCAAAGCTATCATGGCAATACTTCGGACCACATTACCTGGTTGTGATGATGGCCCATGGCGTCAAGCCTTCAAGACCCTTTTACCTAGTGACAAAGAAGAAAAGAAGAAGGTTCGACTTTACCTTATTAAGTTTTTTTTACACTATTTATGTTAAATTTACATAGTTTTGATTATCTCTATGCTTTCTAACCATCAGATTATAGATCATGTTGAAAAGATTTCACTGGCTAGAAAGTGTAGTTTTATATCTGCTGCTAGTGACATCTTCAGCGCTAAGGTCTCTGGTACCTTCAAAAGGTTGTTCTCTTTTCATTGTTTACTTACTGTTATCTAACATCATAAAATTCATTGCCAACCATGTTTTCTATGTGATGATCGTTATCAACACTTTTTATTCTTCTCTGTGCTGCTTGAGAAGTGACAAATGGTTGCTTCTAGACAGCAATCCTGAGAGGCATGCATCAGGACTAAGCTTTCACATATTTTTTCTCGAAAACACAGGAGAGCTGAGCTTCATTATATTAGAAGAAAGAAAGAGGCTAGAGCCCTACAAGGCTACAACACACGCCACACACAACCCCACACAACTCAGAAATTACAGTTGTGCCTGAAAAAAAGACTAGCACTAAGCTAACCACCATGGAGAGGGGCTGTCAAAGAGGACAGACCCTCCTGCAGTCCTGCGCATATTCTCATTGTTTTGCGGAGATTATTATCGTATATTATATGCATGTTCTGTGTGCCTTGAGCTGTACAACCACACCTCCAACTCAAGAACGACCATTAAACAAATCCCATTTTAATCTTAGTCTTTGACACCATTTTCATTGAGTTGTTTTTTATGTTATTTCCACTCTTAAGGGTCAAGCACAGTATGACTTCATTCTGATTTTCTCATTTGTTGACCCTAGGGCCCAGATTACGCAAGGACGTAAGGTTTTATCGACCTTGGATAGCTTATCAAAACTTGTTAAAAGGGTATGGAACATTTGTTCAACTGGCAATTTTGTACTGTGTCTTTTGCAATAGACAGCCATGTATTGCATATTCAGTGTTACTATGTCAGTGCATGTTAAGTAAAAGGTAAAAATGATTCATAAAGAAAATTAAGATCTATGGAAAGTATACATAGGTAATTTGCCTACAGATTTTGAGGAATTCAGCAGAGGTTGTACTATTACTTTATTTCCTCAATACATGATTGTAGTACTATTTAAAAGTTTATATTATCTTTATGCTTAGTTCTTGAAGATCTTTTCTGAAGGTAATTTACCTACAGATTTTTTCTTTGCTGTCTGTCTCAGGAACAATCAGTTTCAGTCATCATTTCCTCTGCAGGAGACATGCTACCTCAGGTACACTTGTTGCAATTGTTTTCAATAAAGGATTTAAAGCAAAAGTCGTTCCTTTGTCTTAACAGTAATTTGTATGTGCAGCTGGGTCATTACTTTTTGTTGTTAACTTGTTATAACTTATAGGGTAAATTTCAGTGGTGGTTCTTAAACTTGTCTCGAGTTCTCATCTAGGCCCCGCTACATTCAAATTGCACATTTAGCTCCTTAAACTTGTCCTGCACCTCCTGTAGATTGATCAATTGCATTGATAGGTAAGGATATCCAACGGTGGTCAATTGGTCATACTTCTATAAATTCACTCCCAGGTCATCCATGCTGATATATGTCCTTGTACTCAACAGCCCATAATCAATCTACTAATTTTCTCTTCAAAACTTGCTTACACTAGTCATGGTAATTAAGGCAATGGGTTCAAGACTTCAAGTACCCACTCCTTTACAATAACGATGTTCAGTTCCTCCTATGCCATGGCTGGTGTTGGAGATTTAAAATTTCGCCAGAAACATTGTTTTTCAGTATTGTACAGCCAGAGTATCGGAGATGCTCATTGTTGATTGTCTTCATGTCATGCCAAACCTTGAGGGATGTTTAGTTTTAGTTAATCTTTGTTAAATATTTGCACTTGTTTTTTATTTGACCCTTATTAAAGTGTTTATTACATTTCTTTCGCAGAAATATCTTCTTGAGAAGCGTGCAGTTGTTGACGTCGATAATGGAAAATTATTAAATGAAGATAGTGATATCAGATCGGTAAATTGAAACCCCATTCGTGTACTTATTTTATACATTTATCCTCCACAAAAACTTATTTTGGATGTTGTGCTCAGAGGAAAATTGTTTCAAATAATTCTGGGTGTAGCATATACAAGAGGTTATATCAGTTTTTGTCGGATAATTGCAGGTCCTTCAGTTTTTAATGGATGATGTGTCTGACTTCTTGTCAACACATTTTTCTAGTTCAATGGAGAGAAGCAAGACTGATGAGAAAGGCTGTGCTTCTACACTTCAAGCTTTCATTGATTATATATCTTTGAGGGAAACTGAAAATTTTCGATCCCGAAAGGAGGAAAATAAGAATTCTATCACATTAACAACTATTCATCAGGTCTGTTCTCTTGAATTCAATTAATAGTGTTGGCTATGCCATTCAGTATTCCTTTGACTCTAGGAAACATGCTGATAATTCCTTTTCAATTTGTAGTCAAAAGGTTTGGAGTGGGATGTCGTGTTTATTGTGCAGGTATTTCTTCACTCTTACAAATACTCTGCCATATATGTAGGTTAGGCAGACAGTGTGGCGGTGTCTGCCACCTACTTGCTGATTAAGCAGGCGAATTGGCCATCTACGCAGTCCAATAGTGATTAGGTTCTACTCCTTCTGTCCAGAAAAGAATGCAATTCTAGGTACCCAGCACTGTGGCTCTAAAGAATAATGAATCTGGACCGTATAGGAATAAGACTCATTAGGCAGAGTGGTTTTCTTGTAGGCTTGTCTTCTTTGAAACTTGATATTCGTATTAATAAATATATGTTCATGCATATTGATATATTGTATATATTAATTTATCAAAACATTATGTCAACCATTGCTTCTTCACACAGGCAAATGACTCGGAAATTCCTTTGTTGCATGAGTACAATGGTACTGTGAAAGAAGCTGGAAGCACACTAGAGGTTTGTCTCAAAATCATATTTTTACTTATCTGTGTTCTTAATGTATAAAACTCACTTGTTCATTACAGGAGGAGAGGAGGTTACTCTATGTTGCAATGACACGGGCTCGGAAAAAACTGTACATCTTGCATGTTACTGTTGACTCTAACCGTCAGGCAGGCTATTTATTTTACCATGCTTATCTTTAAGCAATATCATTTTTTTTTTTTGGAACTGACCTGTTTGCTTATACAGCTTTTGCAACCTTCACGTTTCCTCAGAGAAATTCCTGCCCACCTTCTTGAGGTGCAGGTGAGCAATACCATTGGGCCTAGTTTACTAAATCTAACCCTTGCCTAAAAACTCAGCCGGTGGGAGAAAGACGATCCCCACGGTATTGTTTGGACTTTGGAAGCAGAAACCTCAAACCTCACTCTTGAACCACTTTGTGAACTGAAAACTATTTTACCGATGGTAACGTAAGTAAGAATACAAGTTGGTTAACCTAAAACCCACTCCACTCAACTTCCACCTAATTGATAGCTCATTTGGAGATATGATATATTGTAATACATAGCCAAAAGAACTAGGATGAGTCAATGGGTTGGCTTGGCCTTTGCGTTCCCTACCATTAAGATTTCCCAATATGAGCCTATTTGCTTATTTCTTTCATTAGTAGGCATACTCTTATGTAATATCTTGTATGTACATGATTCTTCAGAATCGTTTTATTTTTTGTTAACTTGTAGGGCGAAGAGACTCTGAGAAAAATGCCTGATCAGCCTTCAGGTGATATTCCTTTTGATGACCCTGAAGGGGATGCATCATCAATCGGAAAGCCAATTATGGGACAGAACGAAGCTTCATCTTATCCAGAACAGGCTCAATCATGCCTTGCTAATGATTTCTTGAGAAGGTAAATCATCTTTGTATGATGATGTTTCATTTTTAACTTTGCTTCTTGTGGATATTTGTAGTTTTCTAGTGGTGAAAAAAATATTATTTCTCCTTTTAATAATCATTTCAGTTTCTGAAGAACAGATTCATTATATTATGAAAAGCTTTGATTTGCTATGTTATTTGGTTTACATTTTCCCCATCGCTTAACTTGATTCCTAATTCATTTTATAGGTTCGACATTGATGATAGATCGGTAGTCTCCCATATATTTCATCACTGGGGCAAGAAGCAGGCATTTCAAAATCCAAAGAGATTACTTGAAAAGGTACTGAATTCTTCACAGTACTTGAACACTCTGGAATCTGGATACCACCACGCTACCCTGATGCCTTCCACTATCACAGTGACCACAAGTTTGTGACATTTACCACTAAAGCTTTGGATTGACAGTGCCCTTACCCCTTAGTGCCTATTTCATGTTATATGTATGCTTGAATTTTCAGATCAGTTTTGTGATTGATGAACGCCTACGTGGTAAAGGATACAAGCGCAAGGTGACTCCTCTTCCTCTTTCCCATATCAAAGCATCACTGGACTTATTGATTCTCCTGCAGTTTATATCTGTTCTTCATGGTTGTTTGTTATCTTGTTAGCACTGTTATTTGTCATCATCTGTACTTTGAAAGGGCGAAGGAACAATGGCAAAAGTTCTCTCTTGTATTCGAGAGCTTAACCTAGAAAAGAACTGATGGCAAGTTTCTTATTCAGGATGTCTTGCGAAAGCTGAAATCGTTCCTAAGTGGTGATGAAGCATTGGGCTACGCACAATATGTGAGTTTAATTATTTAATTATTATCATTATCTTTCTCTGTATCACACCTGATAATCTTGTTAGTTTTCCTTACTAAATAATATAAGTAATTCAATAATGTGAACTTCAGGTTATCAAGTGGGAACAGATTCCTATGGAGAAGCGGAGTCATTTGACAAGAGAAAGGCAGGTGAGATCCTGGACCATTACAAATATATTGCACTATAGAAAATGGAGTTATTTATCTATCCTTCGGTAGACTCTATTGTGACTTTTTGTGGTTTTATTTCAGGAACATTTCCAAAAGCAGAGAATTGAGAACTCTATGGGTTCGTCAGAACCCACAGCCAAGCAGGTCAGCTATCTCATAACTCCTTGTCGATCCCATTGCATCAGCGTGTTATTTTGTCGGAATTTCATTGCTGTGCATCTGTGCTCTTTATGATTCTGCCTGTTGTTTTTGAAACCCATGTTGCTCTCTATCAGAATACTAAACAGAATTCGTCCCTGTTTTTCCTCCAGATATCATACCTTCGAAACCTGGGGTGCACCATCACTCCGACTTCTCGCTTGCACGCGTCAAATCTTATCGAAAAGTACAAATCGCTCTGACTTGGTCGATGGAATTCGTGCTAGAACCATAAAACCATACGCCTTGTATGTTTATGTACATGCTGTCCATACTATGAATGCAGTAGTGTTCACTCTATTGTAGTGTTGTGTACTGGATACATCAGGGTTGTATGACAGCTCCGATAATATATATTTTCTGTTCTTAGCCATATGTACTACATGCTGTGACACCAAGAGTTTTTGCTTCTCTTGGGCCTTGGAACCGGTATTGGCTAGGCACTGGCTAACCTTGTACTCCCATTCATTCCAAATTATATGGACTCCATTACGTTTATTATTCACGGTAAAATAAAAAAACATTACAATATAAAGTGTTATCTAAGCAAATGACCCGTTATTGTTAAAGTTCTAGACCCAAAACATGACCCATTATTGTTCAACAAATTCAATAAAAAACGATACATATCAAGCTGATAATTAAGGGACTACTAATTTAGCACTCCACCACCTTATTACGGTCCATTACATATGGTCCATCAGTCCATCTTACTTATTTATATGGATCTACTGACTTGTGTAAATTGTAATACCTTCTGCGCATCGAGTTGTAGTGCATTTAAATTTGAATTTTTATTTTCCCTCCAGAGTGGTTGGGGCATGGAGCACCATGGTCTCTATTGTGATTCCAGGTCCAAACGCCATCATGACTCCCCACTTCGGCACTTGGTCTTCCTCCTGGTTGGCAGCCCTACACCGATGGCGGCGCAGCTCATCGAGCACGAAGATCACCGTTGTGCCGCTCATATTTCCGAATTCGCTGAGCACTTGGCGACTGGCTGCCAACTTCCCGTCTTCCAGGCCGAGCACTCCCTCGATGTGGTCGAGGATGGCACGGCCGCCAGGATGGATCGCCCAGAACAGGTCGTTCCAGTTGGCATTATTGATGCCAAGCGCACCAAAGGCGTCAACCAGGCAGCGTTCAACGTTGCATCCCAGCAACCGGGGAACCTGGTTGGAGATGTGGTATTCCATGCCGCCCTTGTTGATCTGCATGGAGATGGCATCCTCGGTATCCGGTATCGTGGTCTGCGAGGCGAAGGCCATCTCGAACAGCGGGCGCTCCACGGAGCTGACGGGGTCGGCGCCAACAATGACGGCACCGGCGCCGTCGCCGAACAGAGCCTGGCCAAGGATGTTGTCGGGGCAGCCGCCTTCCGGTCCGTAGAAGGCGATGAGCGTGATCTCGGAGCACGCCACAAGGACGCGTGCACCGCGGTTGTTCTCTGCGAGCTCCTTGGCGAGCTGGAGCGACCTGCCACCGCCATAGCACCCGTGGAGGTTGAGTATGGTGCGGGAGACCGTGGGGCTGAGGCCCAGCAACGACGCGAGGCGGCGGTCGGCGCTCGGTGCGCGCGCGCCGGAGTAGGTGCTGAAGATGAGGTGGGTGATGTCGGTGGCCGGGCGGCCCCACTCGGCGATGGCCTTGGCCGCCGCGGACGCGGCCAGCTCCGGGACGGCGGCCGAGGCGATCTCCACGCGTGCGTCCAGGGACGGCAGCGTGCGGTCGGTGAAGTCCGGGTTCGCGGCGAGGAGCTGCTCGTCCAGGTGGATGAAGCGCTGCTTGATGCCGGACTTGTTGCAGATCCTGGTGAGCTTGCCCTTGAGGTCGGTGAGGTGCTCGCTGTTGGTGACGCGGAAGTAGTAGTCGGGGTACTCGTCCTGGGCTAGGCACGTCGGCGGGTTCGCCGTGCCGATGCCCAGCACGGCGGCC
>JAKNSH010277750.1:0-10598 GCA_027790015.1 Cymbopogon flexuosus
CTCAAAATAGATCTCTGCGCAAGGTTGCAAACAAAAAGTCACGTGTTCCGTGCCAAATTACAAGGAGGCAGAAGCGATGGATGTCAATGACCAAGGGAGCCTGTGAGGGAAATTCACCTCAACCGAGCTAAGTATATTGATCTAATCGGTCCATCTAAATATATATAATTTGTGTTGGCATAAAGGAATTTCTATTCGGCCCGTTGGCTCCTATTGTTCATGGATCATCACAACGGCCTTCGGGCCTTCTTCGAAGAAAGCCGCCCACGGCAGCAACGCCGAGTCGCTGACGTCATCTTTTGCGCGCGGCGCGACTTGTGCCCCTGCTGGACTGCTGGCTGCTCTGTTCGCCGCGGCGGTGCATCGTCACCCCACGATCGTCATCACCAACAAATCTGTAACCGCTACCGATCCATGCCGTCGTCACCCCCGCGGCCGGCGATGGAGCGTCGCCGCCGCCAGCCTCCAGCGCCCTCCGCGCCCGCCTACCTCGCGGCAACGCTGGCCTTCCTCACCCTCGCGGCGGTCGCCTACTCCCGCGCCGCCTTCCCCCGCTTCCCGCACCCGCCGGACACCCGCGGGTGCCGCCCAGATGCCGAGGGGTCCTGGTCCGCCGGCGTCTTCCTCGGGGACTCCCCATTCTCACTCAAGCCCATCGAGCACGTAACCAACTCCCCGAGAGCTCATCCCTTCTCCCTCTCCTCGTGGTGGTGCTATTTAATTTAATTGGCTTGGTTTTTGTGGATGCAGTGGAGGATCTCTAGTGGCCCTGGAGCGGCATGGCCAGTGGCGAATCCGGTGGTGACGTGCGCCGACGTGGTGGAGGCTGGATTCCCTAGCAGCTTCATCGCCAACCCATTTCTCTTCATGCAGGTTGGCAGATTTGCTTTGCTTTCCTAGCCTTATGAGAAATTTATAAGGCATTTATAAGCGACGAATTGTATACTTCTGCCATTCTGCGGACTACTCTCAGTTACATAAAGAATTGGCATAGTAATCATAATGATCTACATTACCATGATTTTGACGTTCTGTTGTGGTTTCAAACTAGTACTAGTTTGCAGTTTGTCTCCACTCTTGGTGAATGCATAATGCTGTGCTACAATGTCTTTAGGGGGACTCCATTTATATGTTTTTCGAAACCAAGAACCCCATTTCATCACAAGGTGACATTGCTGCTGCCGTGAGCAAGGATGCCGGCACAACATGGCAGCAACTGGGTGTAGTGTTGGATGAGGAGTGGCACCTTTCTTATCCATATGTGTTTAGATATGGAAACGAGGTAAATATTTTATTCACATATTGGAGATAATTCTGCATTTTTTTATCATCAACAAAGAAATGCTTGTTATAATATTTTCCTATTTATATCTGTTTTTCTCTCCCTTGCCTTACTTCACAGACTTACATGATGCCTGAAAGCAGCAAGAAAGGAAACCTTAAGTTATATCGTGCTGTGGACTTTCCCCTTAAGTGGGAATTAGAAAAGGTCCTTCTGGAGAGGCCCCTTGTAGATTCAGTCATCATACATTTCAAGGGTTCCTATTGGCTCATTGGATCATATTTAAGTTCTTATGGCACAAAACAGACAGGTGAACTCTTTATTTGGCATAGCAGCTCTCCTCTTGGTCCTTGGAATCCACACAAGCAGAACCCAATTCATAATACAGGCAACAGGCCGAGTGCCAGAAATGGAGGCAGGCCATTCATTTACAATGACAGTCTTTATCGCATAGGCAAAATTCGTGGTGGTGGATCTGGCTATACCATCCAATTATTCAAAGTTGAAGTCCTGACAGAAGATCAATACAAGGAAGTCGCGGTCCCATTTGTCCTTGACAAACCCCTCAAGGACCGAAATGCATGGAATGGTGCAAGGTCTCATCACCTTGATGTCCAGCAGCTTCCATTAAGTCAACATTGGATTGGGGTACTGGATGGTGACAGAGTGCTCTCAGGTGACTCAATTCATCGTCTGACCATAGGCTGTATGTTTTATGGTGCTGCTTGCATTTTGGTTCTTCTACTTGGTGGGCTTATTGGCGCAATCAAGTGCATCTTACCACTTAGATGGTATTTTCCACATACTGAGAAAAGGAGTGACACCTTTGATATAGAGAAGCAGGTACTGCTGTGCCATAAATTTAGTTGGCTTATCTGCAATGTGAACAGGTTGGGATCTCTTATTGGTGGGAAAATTAATTACAGAACTTGGAAAGACCGAATTTATATAGCTTTTATAGTATTGGTATTAGTAGTCCTAACCTTTTTGGGGACTAACTACGTCTTTGGTGGCAATGGTGCAGAAGAGCCATATCCTATTAGGGGTAGGTACTCACAGTTCACATTGTTGACCATGACCTATGACGCCCGATTATGGAATCTGAAGATGTTTGTGGAGCATTACTCTAAATGTGCATCAGTCAGGGAGATTGTAGTGGTCTGGAACAAAGGTCGAGCCCCAGTGCAAGGTGAATTGAAGTCTATGGTGCCTGTTAGGATCAGAGTTGAAAACAAGAATACTCTGAATAACAGATTCAAAATAGACAAAGAAATTAAAACGGGAGCTGTTATGGAGCTTGATGATGATATTATGATGACATGTGATGACTTAGAGCGTGGGTTCAAGGTATGGAGGGAGCACCCTGATAGGATTGTTGGATACTATCCACGCCTTGCTGAGGGCTGGCCTCTGGAATACCGCAATGAGAGGTATGCTCGGCAACAAGGAGGTTATAACATCATACTAACAGGAGCAGCATTTATGGATCATGAGCTAGCCTTTAAGAGGTATTGGAGCAAAGAGGCTGAGATAGGAAGGCAGATTGTTGATAGTTTCTTTAATTGTGAGGATGTTCTCCTAAATTTCTTATTTGCGAATGCAAGCTCAGCAAGCACAGTGGAGTATGTAAAACCAGCTTGGGCCATTGATATGTCTAAGTTCTCAGGAGTAGCCATTAGTCGAAACACGCAGGCACATTACCATGTTAGGAGCAAATGCCTTGCTATGTTTTCAGGAATCTTTGGGAATTTGACTTCCAAGAGGTCTTTTAACAGCCGGGGTGATGGCTGGGATGTATAGTGACATAGATAACTGGGTAGCCTTTTGTTGATTCTTAAAATGTCTGCTTAGTTTATAATGTAGTCAGGTGAATGTTGGACTAGCACAGTGTCATTCATGTAACTATTAACTGTCGTCAGTCTGCCATATAAGTTTAGCACACATAACATATCCTTGCACTTACATTTCATTACTAAACGCTTCTGAATTCAACCTTTTTCAGTTGTTAGTCGGAGTTATACTGAGTCTGGATCAGCAATCTGTAACTATTCCTTCTGTCCATGCAACTGCAACTCTGTTCTAGAACAAATGGTTTTATCTCCCTTCAGATAACCAGAGGTTATCACAAAGTATTCCTAGTCATTTCGATTTGCACAATTACATACAGGATTGATTGTACTAGAAGAAGAAAAAAAGAATTATCAAGAATTCGCTGTATACAATTTGTCAGACTTCATTCGATGGGAGAACGGTATGTACACATTTGTATCCTCTGCATTTTGATGAGCACAAGGTATCAAGGAAGGTCTTCTTTCTTCTTTACACATGATAGGAGACAATAAACCTTCATTTTTCACAACTTTTTTGCAAATGCAGGCAATGTAATTTATGGTACATGATTGAATAATTAATCTAATCGCTGCCACAAGAATCCATAGAGTCAAGCTGCTTGAGTCAAAACTTGAAGTTTTTCTTCAGGTAAAGCACCACCTCTTGCTGCAAAAGTATTGGGCATAAGGGTTAATGTTCTATTTTCTATGCACTAAGATTTATGTTCTTTCAGAAAGCCGTGTCTGAGGTACAATTTACTTACAATCAAGCAAAGGACGATGCAGCCTGTAGCTCCAGGAAAAAGCGCGTACCAAAGTTGCAAACTGTGAAACTTGGGGCCATCGATAAACAAGAGGGGCAAGCTTGCAGCTGCAAGAATTCAGAATTGGTAAGCAGCTAGCAAAACAAGAATTCAGTAAAGAGGATATGAAGACAGCTGGGGAAACACAACCAGACGAAATATTTGTCTTTGGGAGTTTTACCTGGAGGATGTGTGGCACCCGTGATGGTCATGAATGCTATGCAGGCTGAAAGAGCTGCGCCTCTTGCTAACCAACCAGGCCCAAACAACGAGAGAGCTAATACGCCAAAAGCAGCACAACCGATCTGGGCGACAAACATATTATATTTCTGCAAGTTGTTACCACCTGTGTTAGTATTGATTACCATAGATGAAGCACGAGAACTTTTGATTCGCCATATGAGTAGCTACAAGTTTGTACAGTCATTGATTTGTCATTAGAGTAGCTACAAGTTTGTACAGTCACAAATTGTTACTGTGTTAGTATTGATTATCATAGGTAGATTTCAATAGATTTTGACTCGCTGTAAGCAAGTAGCTACAGATTTGTACAATCTTGAATCATCTCAAAATGGAAGAAGGTAACTGTAAGTGCCACAATGGTATTTTACTGTTTTGGAAACAACAGATAACTCAGTAAACATTTAAATTTGTGGTTAAATTGGAATGGCTTGGAGCTGAGTTCTTCATGATCATGAGCAACTTTTTTTTTTTTTCTTTTGGCCTCAGGCGACAAATGATGAAGCCTTGTTGCTAAGTTCCTAGTGTTACAATAATAATATTAGCTACATGCTTTTTAACTTGATATTTTGTTCCTGCAACTATGGAGGTCTCTCAATGCTTTCCTTTTCCACTCATTGTGTCTGCCACTAACACTCTTCTCGGTTAATGATATCTTTGCTTTTTCTCGTTTAAATTCGGTTACCCTTTTAATCAGATATACGCCTATAAGTGGTTGTTTGTGGACCATTCTAATATTTTTTTAGTAAATTTAAAGAATTCAGCGGAAAAATTCAATAAGGAATATATGAGAAAAGTATCTGAGGCTATTTTTTTGTGACTTTGTCTGAGGCTAATTTGTCCTATATCTATTATCACATACCAAACACTGGAAAACCCTTTTTGTCATCGCTGGTGCCCAAAGCGGCCATTTCGTCCTAAGGTACCGACCTTGCCGTCATAAGTTAAACATTGTGGAATATTTCTTCAAAAAAAAATGTGTGTTGACCATGCATGGACCTTGGCTGCAGGCGAGCCTGGAGCGGTGAAAAGCACGCAGCAGACTGCTCCAAGAGGCGCAATCGTCAGGGATACTCCCTTGAACGCCACCATCTGGTCCATTTTCCCCAGTACCGCCATGGCCAAGAACGCTCCTGCATGGTATCAACAGTGCAGAGGACAACAGATCAAATAGGAGGCCTTTCCCTTAGTAATAAACCTCTTGTTCTTAAAGCCCCAAAACTCTTCGCTGCTTTGCCAATACGCAAGAACTACTTGTTTTATTTTCTGATGAAATAAATATGCAAGGAATAGTTGTCATCGTCTGGCAAGTGGCAACAGCAGAGATCAGAGAGCTTCAGACAAAGGCGAGCCGGGAGCCGCGAGGCAGCCAATGATTGACCACTAGATCGGATCAAAGAGAGAGAATAAACTAGGACACCTCCGAAATGACCAAAAGAGGAAAAGGAATCCGATGCACCAGCCATGGCCGCCCATGGCAACCCATGGCAAAAAAAGGAAAGAAAAGAGAGAGAGAGAGAGAGAGAGAAATCATCGAAGTTTGTGACTCACCGGCGGAAGGCCAGAGCACGTCGCTGATGCTGACGCCGCCAGACGCCGCCGGCGCGACCACCTTGGCCGTCCCCGCCGTGACCGCCTCCGCGACGACGCGCAGGTCCCTTCTCCTCCGTCGGCTGAATCTGATCGCATTGCCAGCCTTATTAGGGAAGGAGGTGGAGGAGGAGGGGAGGCCCGTCCTGCCGCCATTGGCTCGCAGTCGCAGGAGGGGCGCGTGCGAGTGCGACGCCGCAGCCAGACACTGCTGCGCCCTCGCTCGTGCCAAGACGATGCTGCTGCAGCCAATGCCGGGCAGGCTGCTCTGGCTCTGCAGCAGAGCCATCCTCCCGAGTCCCCACCCTCCCCTCTGTCTGTGTGGTTACTAGCTGACTAGCTCTGCTGTTTCTCTACTCCCCACGAGAAGAAAACGCGGGCGGGGAATTTAAACGAGTAAGATAAGGTGCGAGAGGACGGAGGAGGCGAGCAGCTCTTGGGTGGGTGGGAGGAGCCGCTGTGATTAGTGATTACCTCTTCGGTGGCGTGGAGAGTCGCAGCTGTTTCTGTTCCGTTCTGTTCTGTTCTGTTTTATTCAGAATTCAGACTGAGATGATGATATAAACAAAGAAACAGCCAAACAGGCAGGTCAGTGGGATACTTTTCACGCGCGCCTCCGTCTCCTTGTTTTCTTCTTCTGATTTGGGTCCCCATTCTCCCCCAAGCCATGGATGGATGACAGGATCACTGCTGAAGTTGCTGTCCCATGTCGTCCATGTGGACCAGGTGCCTTGTACTCCCTGAGGATATTTCGTGCAAGAAAAAGCTGGTCCTGGATAAACCGTATTTTATTTTAGAGTTCAGAGAACATCCCAGAAAGTGAAGAAAAGAAAGGAAATTCGAAAAGAAAAAAGAGGATGCAGTACATTCTCCATAGGTAGTTTTGTAAGGTCACTTGTCTAAATATATATTAGATATCCAGAAAGTTCGACATTGACTGCTCCAAACAAAATTGACATTTCTTGCTCCTAGATATCAAGTTGGGCAATTTAAATGAATATGAATACATATAAGCACTGAGGTTTCCAAAGTTTCAGTCCAATTTCTTTTATTTTTTTAATGAAAAATATAAGTTACTCCCTTCGAGTTTCGGATATAACCTCCTAAACTAATATTTGTTTGGTTTACTCTTCCTTTATTTTGCCGGTCCAATTTCCATTTAACAAGATTTGTTTTATTTTGTATATTCATATACAAGTTCATTTTTAGTTCAAATTTTTTGAGATGATAATGGGCATCATAAAAATACATTACAAATTTGTTTGTATTATGTTTTTACATTTTTAAATTTAAGTGTCTGTTTATTTAGATATCCTAAGCTATCAAAGGTAATTATAAGAAAAAATATGTTGTATTTTTTTTTAATGTAGATTATGGTGCCAACTATCGACTCGTTAAATTTGAAACTAAATCAACTTGAAACATGATGAAGCAAAAGTAATAGAACCTTGTTATTAAGTTAAAATTCGACCCAACAAAAAATTGGAGTAAACCGAACCAAAGTTAAACTTGGAGTAAGTCGAACCAAAGTTAATCTTTGTGCAAATTGAAAAGTAATTTGGATAGTTTCCTATAACTTTAATTTTCCGATCGTCATTAGATTTCCACGAGGCAAATGGTGCTGACATTTTCTTTCACCAAAAGCTAATGCATTTTTTTTTTTGTATCCATCAAATAAAAAACACTTTTGAGAAGAAAAAAAATGTTCGAGTCATTCAATGCAAGGAGATGGGGCATGACCTCGTCTCATGGGTCAAAGCACGGCAGCTATTTCGCGGCACTTGGGTCACACGAACACCTGAGTAGCAGACGAGTGACCACCGGCGGCGCCAGAAGACCCCGACCGATCGCCCGCGTGGAAGGACGTTACGTTCGTTTCCGTCGGCGCCGAGTGTCCGAACGCGTAACGGGCCGGGCATGGGCCGAGAGCCCGTGGTGGCTTCTGTTCCGCGCCGTGCGGGATGGCCCAAGCCCAACTCAAAATCGTTCCTAAACCTTCGCTGCGTACAGAGATTCCAGAGAATCGCGCACGCAGATCGGCGGACGGGGATGGAGGACCCGCCGCGCCTGCGGTTGCCGGACGACGTGCTCGCGGACGTCCTGGCCCGCCTGGCGCCGCGCAGCCTCGCCGTGTCGCGCTGCGTCTGCAGGGAGTGGCGCGCCGTCGTGGACGACCGCTGCCTCCATGTGCTGCGGCCGGACCTCCTCCTTGCCACGGTTGGCGGAATCTTCGTCGAGTCCCACTGCACGGAGGAACCGGACTTCTTCGCCTGGCCATCGACGGCGCGCGGCCGCTGGGTCGCCGGCAGACTTAGGCACGAGAGTTTCGTGCGGATGGACGACGCGGAGGAGGACGATGACGGCGGCGGCTTCCGCCCCGACTGCACAGAGATGATGGGCTGCTGCAACGGGCTTCTCCTGCTCGAGGACTACTACGAGGTCGTCGTGGTGAACCCTGCGACGAGACGGTCCGCGCGCTTGCCTTGCTGCGACGCTTCGTATTGGTACTACCTTGTATTCGATCCAACGGTGTCGCCGCACTACGAGGTGATTTGTATGCAGGATGGTCCTTTCTACGGCGACAAGGAAAAGAAACCATTGGAAGGGTTGCAATGGTCGCCGCCGGTGTGCGTCGCACTTGCCTACTCGTCTAGGACAGGGAGATGGGAGGAGAGGCGCTTTGCCCTCGACGAGACGACGACGACAGCGAGGGGCTTCTAAGGAGTATTGATGGTGCGCGTGTGAGTGCTAGGCCACTCCGCTTATTGGCTCGGAGTGCTCATGTGTATTGCAACAGTCATTTTATTCTCAGGTTTGTCACTCCGTTCTTAAACTATCTTTTGTTTTGACTTTTATTATCATATTTACGAGTATATAATATGAAGTGTCGTTTACTAATTTGTTTATTGCCAACGGCTTTGACTAAACCAGGATAAACTTGTCAGATGATAAGTACCAAATAATTGATCTGCTTATGGCCACGCCGCTTATTGGCACAGGGTGCTCTATGTACATTGCAACAGCCTTTTTATTCTGAGGTTTGTCGCTACATTCTTTAAATTATTTTTAATTTTGACTTTTAGTTTCACTATTTATGAGTATTACACAAAGGGTTGTTTACTAATTTTTTTATTGTCAACGGCTTTGACTGATTGATTTGCCAGCAGAAGCTACTGCAAGTGACGATTCATCATGTGAAGTTTACCTTGGAAAGTCCAAGAATGGGATATATTTTGCAGCTATCGTTGATGACACATGTCAAGTCCTCGTTTGGTTCCTTAACAAATCTGGTGGCAAGGCGCAGTGGGTATTGAAGCACACGGCATCAGCCTACATGATTTGCCAACACATTTCTGGCATAATCCTGATGCTCAAACCGATAGACGACCTTGTATTTTGCAAGACCGCGACTCGCACAAAGAATTTAAACTGGGACTAGCGATGGAGGTGGAAAAGAATCTGAGAAATTTAGGTTGGGAATCTGACGATGATCAAAGCGCTATGAACATTAAAGATTACCGTGATCCGACTATGGAGGAGGAAAATAATGTAGATCGGGACACCTATGATGAGGGCGCCTTAGATATTAAAGACTACTACGATACAGAAAATGCATACGAGTTTACGATACTTGGATTCCATCCTTACAAAGAGATTGTATTCTTATACTCTTCGAAAGTCGTGGCATATCATTTTAAGACATCCAAGGTTCGAGATTTAGGTGAGTTAGGCCTCAAATATCCTGAATACATATATAGGAAGTACGACTTTCACATATGCACCTTGTTGGGTTGGTGACTTGTCTGAAAATAGCTAGATCTAAGCTAGGCTTACATATGTGATGTACAATTACCCCCGCAAAAAAAAAATGCGATGAACATGTAAATTGGTGCTGTGTCATTCTTGGAACTATTCTGAGCGAGCCTTCCTTTTTTCCCCACTCCTTGCTAATATACGCAAATTAAGAGCATGGCATATGCAAGAGACCTAGACTGGATAGATGGGTACGTGTACGAGAACACCTCACAAGGAATAGAAAACTGGATCACCACAAGGCTTACATCAATCAGAGTCTGCATCCATCTGAACAAAGAACACAATGGCTTTTCTTTTATGGGCAAATGTTGAGGAACAATTGGACTCAAAAGGACTGGAACGACCGTCAGAATTTCTATTGTGATTTGCCCTCTTTGTTGTTGAAGGTGTGCATCCACGATTAATGGTGATCCGTCTTAGTCTTGCCTTGTGATTACATTCTTAAGTGACTAATAATCATTTTTTGATAAACTATTATAAAAGTCTTAAGTGATCATTTTTCTTACACACTTCTCTTCCATTAAGATTGTTATGAATCCTGTATACATATACGCCGATCTGTTTTATTTAGTGGAACTGCCTGTTTAGCCAAAGCCACCGGCGGCGCCAAGAGAACCGACGGATGGAGAGGCAGTTACCGACCCGGGGTGTCCGAACGCGTAACGGGGCATATGGGCCGAGAGCCGGTGGCTCTTGTTCAATGCCGCGTATCGTAATGGCCCAACTCAAGAATCGACTCTAAACCAAACGGAAATCGACCCACAGGCCACGGCGTATCGGCGTATTTATGTATGTAAACCTTCCCTGCGTACAGATAGAGGTTCAGATAATCGCGCCGCACGCCGCAGATCGACAGACGATCGATGGAGGACCCGCCGCGCCTGCGGCTGCCGGACGACGTGCTCGCGGACGTCCTGGCCGGCCTGGCGCCGCGCAGCCTCGCCATGTCGCGCTGCGTATGCAGGGAGTGGCGCGCAGTCGTCGACGACCGCCGTCTGCTGCACCCCGACCTCCTCCCTCTCACGGTGGGCGGCATCT
>JAKNSH010277803.1:0-10009 GCA_027790015.1 Cymbopogon flexuosus
CAGGATCCGTGGGCCGGTCCTTACTATCATCCGCACAATAGACTCGGACTTTATCCATAATCCAATCCTTATACGAGGCAATCCAGTTTAATTCGATCCTTTTCTTCTTTATACGGCTCTTATAAAATTCTTTAAAGTAAGCCCACGAGCCAGAGGGCCCTTTCAGCCCTTGGGCTTAGGGAGCCCATTCCCAGGGCTAACCGCGGGTGACTCGAAAAGGCCGTCATGTGGCACCTCCTCCTTTCCCCCCTCTCTTTATCCCCAAAATGTACAATAAATCGATGGTGAGGGATAGCCGCTGGTGTGCTTGGGTGTCAGATCTGAGTCTCTTGGGGCCAGGGCCGGTGCTCCTTACCTTGGATCTGTGACTGGAGGCGTGCACGGTGGCGCCAGCACCGCTGGTCCCGGGAGGGCGTGCCGATGGGGTGCGACACGGGAGCAGGCTGGCGATGCGCTGCAGGCCGGCGGCCATGGACTCGCCGCTCCCCCTATTGCGGCCAGATCCGATACGTGGTGGCCTTGATGGGGCAACATGCAGTGGAGGAGGTCGGGCGGTCATGCAACCCACCGGATCCAAAGCACGTGACGTTGGCGGCGGCGTGGCCATGCGGCGCTCGCCCGAGGAGGCGCTTCCGGTCCCAACGTGGGCTACCTGGTGGGCGGATCCGACAGCCTAGCGCCTGTCCACGACGGATCTGGAAGCAGGAGTGGCTGGCCAAAAAATGGTGGCTACAGGGCCTCGATACGACGGCGTCCTCCCCCCACTTGACGGTGGTGAGGGCGGAGGCCGATTGTAGTCGAACCTACTTTAGCAATCCATGAAGACAGCCCAGAGCATCCAAGATCCCTATGGGTCGTGTGTGCCTACTCTCGCTGTAGCCGTCAGAGTGCTCCGCCTTCTCTGAGTTGGTGGGCTATAGTTCTTGGGTTGAGGAGCTTAGGCGAAAGCCAATGCAGATTCCATGTGATTGGCGGCAACACCATTTGTGTCGTCTGCCTTATTGGAGGCGTTGACATAGCATCCTCACCGAATTGTGTACCACACCACTCTCCTCGGGGTGAAAACCTAACTCTAGTCCTAGAGAGCGGCGTTGACAACTTCACATCCCTCTTAAGGCGCCCTATGGAGGATACAAACTCGGTTGGCCTGCTGCAACTAGTGCTAGTGGTCAACCAAAATCTAGCATGTTGGTTTTATTTGAATCTAAGCAAAAGCCTTATCTGGTTTTGCTCGATCCAGTCTGGCGACGGTGGCACACCTGGCGTCATAGCCCTCCTTGGAGGCATCGCTGAAGATTCTGTTGCTGCCACAAGTTGGGCTATGCTTTGCCCTACCTGTAGTCATCCTTTACCTCAACACCCATTCGTCCGCACTCCGCTATGGCCACTTTTGTGCCTCCTCGCTCCCTGTTCCCCTCTCTTTGTGCCTTCTTGATCCTTATTCCACTTCTGGGTAAGAATTGACATGGCTGCTAATCGTTACCGTCGCTTCGGCGAGGGTCCTCCTCT
Organism: Cymbopogon flexuosus; assembly: GCA_027790015.1. Lineage (NCBI taxonomy): Eukaryota > Viridiplantae > Streptophyta > Magnoliopsida > Poales > Poaceae > Cymbopogon > Cymbopogon flexuosus. The sequence continues at coordinate 1,510 of JAKNSH010277803.1, forward strand.
ACATCTGCTCCGTCAACACTCTCCTTGATGGTGCTTAGAAAATATTATGCCGTGTGAGGGCCCGGATGTGTTGTATGTCTTACCATCAGCAAAAAGGAGGTCGCCGTGTCCGGTGATCTTGGGCTTGCGTGTCTGTCACCACTTTTAGTCCCTAGTCCACTGTCGGTTTCCATTCCACATTTTGTGTCTCAGGTGGAGGGCAGTAGCAGAGCGGCGTAGCTATGAGGAGAGGTGAGGGGCACAAAGGCTTCAGTGAAAACAACGAGTATGTTGCTCAGTGGTGGTACAAATCGGCGATCGGTTAGCTACTCATGACTGGCATCTAGACTTACCCTAGGGCTTTCATTTTGTTTCTCCTTTCTTCTGCTAGTATGTTGTTGGTGTCGCAGTGTTGTTGTAATCTCTATCTTCCCCATTGTACTTCTCTAGGATTGTTTGTATTTGGATTGACGCCATGCCCTTCCACCAACTGGGGGTTCCCCCTCGGGCATTTGTGGAATGAAAATTTGGTGGGGATCGCTTAACCCCCGCCCAAAAGTTCTCAAAAAGAAAATACTATGGCCATGAAGAACTCAAATAGGGTATCTTTGTCGAACGGCGCTTCCAAGTCCCAATTGTTGAAACTATGCCACAGATCATCCTGAGTTGAATATTTATGTTGCTATATTGTTACCAAGAATACTTTCTTAAAAAAGCCAATAAACATTTAAGCTAGAATAAGATCATTAAGATTATAGTCCAAATATGTCTAGTGCTTAGTTTGTTGTTAGGCTCTTTTAAACCCTCCCCTCTCGATAGTTTGGAAAGTTTCTCTTCAGCTGAATACTAAAACTTAATTTGTAATTAAGAGTGAAGTCTTGCAAAGGCTAGAAGAATAAAGATTATTTTTTTCTAAAAAATATATTTTAGTTTATTCTGTGTTCAATTATTTTGGTTTGGTATTTTTTTTCACAATGATATAATAGAAGAACAGGCGACACGTAGAACTAAGAAGAACTGCACACCAAAATGAATTTACATATACAATAACGTGCGTGTGTGCGCGCTAGCTACTCTAATGATAGGGAAAGCACTGATAGCACCATAGCAATCACTGCACCTACCACACAGAAATATGTACAATGAAGAGCCAATACAAGACATTTCTTAAAAAAGCTTCTCCTCAATACCTAAAAATACCTATGGGAGCGCCTATAGAAACGGGTCCTATATATAGCCAAATATATTCAAAATAGTATTTGCCCAAACAAGTTGCATGTGTGTGACAACAAGTTGAATGTGTGTGGATGGTACGTACCTACATTTTTTTTAAAAAAAATTAGCGATAGCTAAATATGGCTGTGCTATTTTTTCTAATGACACAGCACAACCCCTATACCCCCATGAGCACCTCTAAATTTATTGTCGATAGAAACGTCGCTTACCATTTAAAATATAATGCCAGAAAATCCTAAAATAAATCCAGAAAAATACGAGCACCAGCGCCACTTATGAATTGCAGCAGCCAGGCCATAGGACACACTATTATTAGAAGGAGAAGTCACAAAACCACTATTGTAATTTTATTATTCGTCCATTTTATTATTCGTCCTATTCCATGCTACATCAGCAGTTCAGTATCGTATCACGCTTATATTAAAGAAAAGCATCGGCATCATACGATCTGTCCTTGACAATTGCCCTCTTAACCTCTCTCAAAAACTGCTGCGGCGGAGAAATGTCCCTATATATATGCAATTCCCTTCCCTCCGTCACACGCAGGTTGGCTTCATTTGTTTATCCAGTTCCAACAAATCAAGAGATATGCTTGTTTATTACCGGCCTCGAGATCTAGCATAGTAGGAATTAAGATTTAGATATTCCTGCAGCATCCGTACGACATATAACCGTATACAAAAGCTCGACTGCAAGAGAGGTTAGAGGTGTGTGCCACACACCAGTAGTTGTCACTGTGCATAGACATATTAAATTAAACAGGTACTATATGTATATTGTACTATAAGAAAGGGGTCTATTATTTCTAAAAAAGAAAGAAAGGGGTCTATTCGGAAAAGGAGTATTTATATATTAGTAGATCTTGTGATATCTATATACCGGTCGATCAATATGCTTAATAGTAATTTGCTGACAAAGGCTACACCTACTATTACCAAAGCTATTTGGATCCATCACGTGATAGGTCATAGGTGGATAGAATGTTAAGAGTTAGCTAGAGTTGCTCTACTGTCCTTGACTTCATTTTATCAAGAGAAGCGCACATGGAAAGCCCACCCTACCATTATCCTCGTCTTGCCCTCTTCTACTTCCTCTCTCTGTCTCTCTCCTCTAGAACCACATCCACCCCCTCGTGAGTTGACCCTACCCATAGTGGCTTGTGTGATCCATGTTTGCACTATATATCCCCACCTTTAGAACCCAATGAACAATCCTGGGTCCGCCACCGCTTGCATGCACGTTTTGGGAACTAGAGGCGTGAGAGAGGACAATAAGGAATGTTACAAGAATAACTAAACATGAATATGTGTCAATGACATATTTGAATTAGTGGCAATGTCATCTATTAAATAGTGATTTACATGGCCATATGCGAGGGCAATTGGTTCTTCATTCTCATTGCTCCTAGACCAATCATGACACTTATGTCAGCTGCCACGCCGTCCCCTGATTCTAGATATCATTGGGTGGTGTCACGAAGGCGCCATCCGGTGGCTTGACGTCATTCAGTGGTCTGTCCAATTGGACCCTCTCTCTTTCATTTTTTCTCCTCTCAAGCTCTTCCTAGGTCATCTTGTTTGAACTCAAAACCTCTAGATGACCTTTGTGGACCTACAATATGAGCAACTAAACAAAGCATACATTCGGCTAGTGAAAATGGAGATTTATCCTACCGAAGGTGTCGACCCAAAAGGCTAGTAATACTAATGTGGATAAACAGAATAAATAAATAATATAGATCCATTTTGTTAATAAAAACCTAGTTTGATGTTTCAACCAAGGATATAAATTCAATGGAATAGTTTTAGAAAGACAGAAAAAATTATTCACCCACTAAACGAGGTAAACATACATATTTTCGTACTTTTAATTACCAACAATAGGTATTCTGTGGCAAAAAAAAATAACACCACTATTTAGGTTATTTATGTGCCTAAAATTCAGCTTTCATGTTTCTAAATATTTTTTTTAGATTACTTCATGTTTCTATATTATTTATGCCTGTTTTTCTGTTGTTACTGAAAAGTTCAAATTTCTCTATATATTTTATAAGTCTTGGTCACCAGGGATATTCTTGTAATTTCGATATGAAAATAATAAGTATTTATAAAAATAAAAAGCCTCCATCAAAGTGCTGTGCTTCGCTATCAGTCCGTCGAGAAAAGGTTCTTGCTTGTTATTGGACCGCCGTAGTTTGCACAGCTCGCTGCGTGGCAGAAGGAAACAGCGCACGTGACTTTGCATTATTTTTGCACCTGGCTCTCTCATGCTGATGATATGCATCGTTTGATGGCACCTTATACTAGATAAAAAAATATTTACTAGCACCAGAGTACCAGCAGTAAAAGATTTGCACGCAATCCTGCAGCAGCTGAAACACACGCATCCAATCCAGCGGACGACGAAAGATGGGATCCACACCATGCATTAGCTTTCAGCCAGCCAGACTTTTATTTCTTTTGAAACGGACGTCGCTTTACATGGAAAGATATCCATATATATATCTGTGAGTGAGATTTCCATTATTGTTCTTGGTATGTAAGTTAACCATCCATTTGTGGCTAACGGCTAACACCGACTGCGTATTCCGCCGTGTAATTCTTATATAATACTCTTAGTGCTACCTCAGCTCCATTTTTAAAATTTCGATTGTTTAGAAACAAGCAACACAATTTTAAAACAAGGGAGTAGCTAGCTGGCATTCCTGAGGTATATGTTTTGGGACTACTATGCAGTAATAGTATATCGATCTCTCAATTGTGGCCCAGCCTAGAAGCCCACTTTAATTAATTCGAGACTGCAGCCAAGACGTGCAAGGCTGGATGGTATAGCACTCTCATTGGCAACTTCGTGGTGCGGGTTTGAGCCCTAAGCGTGGCACACCCGCGCTGTGGCTTAGCTTATCTTACAGAGCTACGTGTCGCTGTGTATGGTGGGGCAATGTTCGAGATTTTTTTTTCAATCTGCGTAGATGATCTTCTTCATAAGCTAGAATACCTGGGTTGTCTAGCCACCGCGGACCGAGTTTTTTTTTTTTCAATTCAAGATCCAAGTATAAATAGGATTTCAACGAAACTGGAGAGGCTGTAGCCCCTGCAGGAATAAACACATTTGCATTCAACTAAAAAATAATAATATTGCTAGACTAAACACATTATTCAACATGCACATAGCTCCAGACTTATTGCTCTAAAAAAACTCAGACAACTCTATATATTAGTTAATTCATGAAGCTAGAGTTGCACTCCTGCCTCACCTTCTTTAATTTGGCTGCGCTGCATGCAGGTGAGCAAAAACAATGCCAAAACGTTTGGCGAGTTGCGTGGCATCAAAATGAGCTAACAACGCTTAAGCAAATTAAGTTCGGTGCGCCGCTGTAACTTGGGCCAAAATTAGGCATGCGGGGCTGTGTGGCGAGCAGAGCTAAACGAACCGAACGTGCCCTAAGTCTTTTGATATGATGTGACCTGAATATATATATATTAATTGCCTTTTGTGTATCACTTTCCGTGGATACGTGGAATATCGTTTTCACTAGATATAGGCCACATAATTAGAATCTCAGGAAATTATAACCTATTCTTTTCCTTGGCTTTTGGATGTGTGAGAGAGTCCACTAACTACTGAGAGTGATATCAAGTGAGCATACACATACTGTACACAATGTAGTGCTGAGACACAGTTGCACAGGAGGCATAGTGTGGAGAAAGTTAAATTTCTGCATAGTGTGTGCGCGGGTGGAAGCTATAAAAAGGGGCCGGAACTTTCCTCGGATCCCATGTCTATTCGAACATTATTAAGCCAATATCTTCCAAGTCATTTGCAAATAAGGTAACTGAGCTGAGATTATATTATCAATTAGTACGCACTACTAGTACACTTGTAGTAGCTGTAGGCTGCCTTTCATGATGCAGACTTCTTCTGTCTTTTGAATGGAAAGATTAGTTGATTTATTTGATGGCCATGCTTGTGCTTTACTAATGTCTGCACATTGAGCTACTAAAAATAAGAGCATCATCATTTGCTGCAGCTACTACACACTCACAATAATCCACCTCGCTACATATGGAGGAGGACTCGAGCCTATTCATGCAGTGGGCGATGGACACGCTGCAGCACGAGAACCCTGCTGCATCCGCCGGCGCCGGCGCCGGCGTCCATGGTGACTTCAGTGAGGCTACCTTCCCCTCGCTCAAAGCGCTCCGCGAGGCCTCGCAAGCAGCAGAAATGGTCCAGGAGCTGATCGCGGGCGCCGACGTCGTCCGCCATGCGCCAGACAGCTGGAACTCCGGCGGCGGCGATACCACCGCGAACTACAACGTCCCGACGGGCTGGAACTTCGGCGGTGCCACCTCCACGCAGCAGCATGGCAGGAACGGCATGATCACGGAGGCCCCTGCCATGGCCACACACGGTGGTCTGCCGCCACCGGATCTGCAGGTCTACGGACCTCGGCCAATACCGAGGAGAGCCGGCCTAAAGAGTTTGGGATCCATGGCGGCGTCGTACGCGCAGGACCACATCATCGCAGAGCGGAAGCGGCGCGAGAAGATCAACCAGCGCTTCATCGAGCTGTCCACTGTTGTCCCAGGCCTCAAGAAGGTTTAATTTGATATATTGATTGATACTGATGATTGTTACAATCACAATTTAATTACATGCGTGATCGATGCAAAACGTATAACGGTTAATTTATGATGATGGTCAGATGGACAAGGCGACGATCCTTTTGGACGCGACAAGGTACTTGAAGGAGCTCCAAGAGAAGCTAAAAGACCTGGAGTCGGGCAGGAGCACCGAGACCCTCGCCGTGCACGTCAAGAAGCCATGCCTCCACCATGCCGCGGCTGCACGGGATGTCGACGGCGATGGCTCCTCGCTGTCGGCGCCGCCAGCAGGCACACCGACGACGGCGAGGAAACTGCAGCCAGAGATCGAGGTCAGGTTCTCGGAGTCGGAGAAGAGCGTGGTGGCGAGGATCCACTGTGAGAACAGGAAAGGGGTGGTCGTCAACGTGCTCACCGAGGTTGAGGAGCTCCACCTCAGCAGCATCCACGCCAATGTTATGCCGTTCACGGCTTGCACCTGTATCATAACCATCACGGCAAAGGCAAGTTTTCCTTGTCCTTTTGACTAGTCAAATAATCATCACCCTGCTCATAACTGTCCTAATAAGCTGCATTTCTCAAGAACATTTTGTGGCCTTTATTTGGTGAAAGACACGCATGTAGGTTAGGAAATTATAATTTCTAATGATTGAAGAACATATAGCCGCAAAATACAAATTGTTAGTACTACAATGATCAAGCATATTATAAACCATTTATATCTATGTTACATATTGTTATCAGGATACCTGCTTTGCAATGTAAATTAAAGCGAAATGGCAAGAAACTCAACTTCGTTAACTTTATTGCATGATAAGATTGGGAGAGAGAAAATCAAGTTTCCTAATTGGTATATAATATATGTTTTGGTCTAACAGTAGATTGGTCCAACGTCAACTCTTGTGTGTTCTTAGCTTAATTGATCTCGTTGTGAGAAAGTGAAATTGAATTAATAGTTCCTTGATACATCATCCCTATACATACGAATCAGCCCCTCGCTATGAGGGCACATTTACATAAGTCTGCGTTTAACTTTTAGCTACCCATATATACATCCATATATAGAGAGTTTTGGAGTTCACATTTTCTTTGAGAATTTATAGTTGTTTTTAGGCAAAATTTATAGTTACTTTATATTAAGATATGTACAGTGAACTATGCATGGACAGAAGGGAAGGATATATTATGCCTTTATATATGCACATGAACATTTTAACAACCAAATAAAACATATTTCTAGGCTACATAAAATTTTGAATACAAGAACTAACCTCAGAAAAGTGAAGGATTATTATGTCTTTATGTACATGGAAAATATGAACCAAACAAAAATCATATCTAATGCTAAATGTACTAAGTTTGGATCCAAATTAAAGGACCTCTCATTCGTCTTCAAGGGCTTAGATTCAGATTTTAGTCTATATAAAAGGATAAAGTCAGAAAAATCTTGTCACTAGTTTTAAAAACAATAAATAAGTTATTATGTCGTTTATTTTGCTGTTCCAAGTTGTAATGACATTTATTAATCTAATACAATTGTAAACTGTTTCTCTTGCAATAAACAATAATAAAAATGTAAACAACTTGTTTTCGTAAGGTAATATAGTTACAGATAGTTGATAATGTTTGTTCACAAAATTGTAAAATAATAAGCATTCACATCATGTGTATACAGAAAATGTAAATGTTAGAATTGTGCATAGCATCATCCATATATATTGTGGTTATATGGATAATAGATCGAGTTGTAATCTCTAAAAAGTAACATGAGAGTTTAATAGTTTAAAATATCTTGGTCTTTATTATTGTGTTATGCATATGCTGCAAACCACTTCAAACTAATCATGTCAGCTGATGATCTACTTTCCTTGGAGAAAGTTGTGCATTAGTTTAATTTAATGATTGTACTCCCTTTTCTTGGAGATTCCCTCGTCATGTGCTATTTAGTGCACTGATGAACACACATATTATATAGAGAAAACCATTTGGGATATTAAGATCTAGCCTCTTAAAAATGTATATATATGTGTGTGTGAGATTATATATGCTTGTATATATTTGATCACTTGTGCTATAACTAATAAAAGAAATGACACCCATATATGACGATAAAGTTTTAATTTTCAGTTACCTTAGAATTTCTCATACTTTATTATCCTAACAACCACAACACAACACTTATTTTGTGGATCTTATTGTGATGTAACCATTTAAAAAGCAATTTTAATTCAAATACTGGACACAAACGACCTTTGCCACCTATCCTTTTTAACGAATCCACCTAATTTCATTTGGTATACTTTAGCCTGGAGCACAAGCTAACAAAGTTCTTTTATATATATGCCATATCCCAAATGACAGGCAGTGTATATATATTCCTAGCTAATTAAAAGGTATGTTTAATGCAAGGGTGTTTAGGCAAATTTCTGTAAAGAAAAATACAGTACAATAGGGCTCAACTACGTCATTATTAGCATACCTAATAAGAGCTTCTGTAGTACGACTAAGCGCGATATGTGCATATGACACAGAGAAAAACAAAACGATTCTCTTACACTAGTAATTAATAAGATGTCTAAACATCTCCATTATAGATGTCCTTAGTAGAGGTTGAATAATTAGAATTTTATAATCTCCTTACCATACGACCCCCCCCCCCCCCCCCCCCCCCCCCCCCC
>JAKNSH010277845.1:0-12280 GCA_027790015.1 Cymbopogon flexuosus
AGGTATAGTCACTTGCTCCATCTCAATAATCTACGGGGCCAGATGTCCCCTATTCGCTGGATTGATGCTCGAAATAAGCGCGGTTTATGTTTCTTGGTAGCACTGGCATAGAAACAACTGCAGTTCTTGTTGGCCCTTATAAATGAATCGATGAACTAGATGCTTCATCCATTGAAGCTGTGATCTCGAATTAACTATAGATTTTCTGGAATGGATGACATCTTTTCGACCGTGTACCTGTGGGTTTGGCATCAGCAATTTTGATTTGGTCTTTGATTATCAGTATGACTATTAAGTATTAACGACCTAATCACTTATCACTATCAGTTAATTCATTTCACTGGTTCCTTCACACTTGGAGGCTTGGAGGATCCCCCAAGAATGCTATCGATTGACTTCCTTTGGTTTAATTTAATCTTACACAAGCATTGAAGCAAAAAATACTCAGTAGTTTTTTCAGTGTCATCCCCATTTCTTTTTACTCCTTTATGCAGCCTTGATGAATGAGAATATATAATTATGTCTGTTTCATGCAAAATCACATAGTGCAGGACCTTGGGTTCCTTTCCACAAGGAAATTTGTGAAGTCAAGATAATTTACTATCCTGTGGTGCTATCATTTGTGACAATTAACTATTTGATGTCCTGTAGGTCCATATTCCAGAAGTATTCATGTTTCTCTTTTTCATCTCTGTTTTTTATTTTTAGCTGTAGTAGCATGAGCAAAATAATAGCATCCTTCTGGATTTAGACTTACCATCCCTGGTCACTGGAGCTAACAGGGGTTTCACTTCCATTATGAATGCTTTTGATTGTCTTGACTTGTTGTGGATCATGAATTCTTAAAATGACTGTCTATTTTGATGAAGGATCAGGAACAACTCGGTAAATTTGTGAAACATAAAGATCAGCTATGGAAATTGGTAATCAGTAAAAGGGAACCTTTTTTAAAAAAACATTTGACTAATGGCAACCAAATTTCAAGGCATCGTTTCTTGTAAAAGTACAAATTAGGAACCTCGTGATGTTAGGCTCTTTCACTTTATAAGTTGGAATGAAAATTGAAAAGCCTCTGGCCCTTTTCTCCTAATAAACACAAAAAAGAAACGGCATGCATACAGAAAGAAAAAATGTTCATAGACCTGTTATTTCATCAGTTGTCATTTCCTTCTTTATGCTGATAGATGTGTTCAGTTGCATTACTTTTGTGACTAACCATAGATTAACTTGCACATTCTTATTCCCTGCAATGGTTATCTGTACTGTCACCTGTCTTTGATGGGTGCACTTATAAGTTTATTCCTTTCATTTTCCTTCATTAGGATGGTAAGCAGGAGGTTATTGAAGCATGGTACATGGACGATAGTCAAGAAGACCAGAGGCTTCCTCATCACCGTGATCCCAAAGAGTTCATTCCTCTTGAGAAGCTTTCAGGTGTGTACATCAGCGGCTGAACTTATTAACTATAGCTCGTGCTTGAGCTTTAGTACAAGTGACATATATTTAATTCCCTGCCTGTACAAGTTAAAACAAATGGATATTTTATATCTAGAACTAGGAATCATCAGCTGGCGCCTGAACCCTGACAACTGGGAGAATGATGAGAACCTCAAGAAAATCCGTGAAGCCAGAGGGTATTCTTACATGGTTTGTGTGTACTCCTTGACTTGTAATGATGATTTATTATGTTATGTTTGAGCCTATGCTGTTTGGTATTAGTAAAGTCAAATATAAGAAATATAATAGGCAATCATTGATTGGCTATTTACAGGATATTTGTGATGTATGCCCAGAGAAGCTGCCTAATTATGAGACTAAGATAAAGAATTTCTTTGAAGAGCACCTACATACTGATGAAGAAATACGCTATTGCCTTGAAGGGAGTGGTATGTATCTTCACTATCTTGTTATGTTTGACCATGTTACAGTGTGAACCTTTTAAGAAACAAGATCATGTTTTCTAGGATACTTTGATGTGAGGGATGAAAATGACCAGTGGATCCGTGTAGCAGTGAAGAAAGGAGGCATGATTGTTCTTCCTGCAGGGATGTATCACCGCTTCACATTGGACAATGACAACTATATCAAGGTACACACATGTTATTGCACTATTTTTTGTTGGATAATAGCCTTAGTTGTGTTGGTGGTTGACCTCGCCCCAGAAATGCAAGGTGGCATGGACTCTGGAGCCATGATGTGGTGTTGATGTAGTAAAGGGGACGCACAGGGAGAAAAGGTGTTGCGTGAGGAAGTGAAGGAGAAGAGAGGATTTAGAGATAACTTGCTTGTTCTATTTTGCGATAACTCCTTAATAGATAAGATTTCCGAACTAGCTAACTCAGTTGCTGAAAAGCCAGCCACGGTAGTGGATGACACAGGCCTAGCCCTCTGCTTGAGCTCCTGTAGATCTTAGTGAGAAAATGAATTGCACATTCTTCACAAAAAGAAAAAAAGAATTGAACATTCCATTTTGCTATCATTGAGCAGTGACAGTTCTGGAATTCCTTAAAATTGACACATTTGTGAACTTTGATTCGCATGCCTCTGTTTGAGTTTCTGCACTGAAAGCATTGTGTTATAAAGTGTGTACTCCCAAAATTTTGTGTTGAAACACGATCATATGTGTGCCTTTCAAAAAGGGTACACGTGCACCTCTTTGAACTTGCGTGCCTTTGTACTTGAATTCAAATTTGAATTCCTGAATCTCTGACTCCACCATTCACAGATGTTGCTAAGAAGTAACATCATCACCATATAACTTTCTTGTTACTAGAATAATGTGCACCATTTACTTGAAGCTACAACCTTCATCTTTTCTAGAATGTTGTGTAAGATTAACTTGAGAATTTTGTGTACATTATTGCTGGAGTTGTGCTACTGCAATCATTACAAGCATGTTTTTGCAGGCAATGCGTCTCTTTGTTGGTGAGCCTGTTTGGACACCGTACAACCGTCCCCATGACCATCTGCCAGCTAGGTAAAACTTGAGTTCCATTATCATCACAGTTCTATCTTGGATCTCTCATTATACATGTTCCTTATGGAGTCGCTGCATGCCTGCATCCCTTCAGAAAAGAGTATCTGGACAAGCTCCTCAAGCCAGAAGGCCAAGCTGTCGAAGCTCGTTGAGACCATTTGAAGGGCTCGTCCACCCTGTGTCCTGTGTTGTATAACCTGAATAAGACGTAGTATGCCCCTACCATCGTGTCCAATTTGAAGTGAACACTGTACTTGTGTCTATAAGCAATCTGGCTTGAATACATTTATATAAAAATAAAAATAGAAATGGTTGCATCTTTCTGTGAAGTGGGTGAAGTTGCGTGTTACCAAAACAGTTTGTAACTTTGTTCTAAAGATTACTCTTCGAAATGCTTGTGCGCACGAATTTCCCTCGAGTTCTGTATGGATTGCTGATGTTTCTCTCCCTCTCAATTCCTATGAAATTCATGCCTTCAATTGTTAGGGCACGTTTTGGATTCCTTGCTTGACCTTGCTTGCCTGATCGAAGAATTGCTGCGTCTAGTTCCCTTGCCAGTTGCCAGCTGCCATGGCGATCGTGATTTCAAGATTTTTCTTTGCCAGGCCAAGTGGCCAAGTGGCCAACTGAGCCTAATCCCCACTCCTGACTGGCAAGTGGGAAGCAAGAAATCTAGAGGCCAACCAGTGATTGGATACTGGGCAATCTAGCCTTGGAGTTGGAGCTTGTGAGGGCAAGATTTAAGCTTGCTTTTTGAGAGCGCAAATTTCACGCACCTGTGTTAGCAAGGCAAGGCAATGCTTGCTCAGTCCGGCTAGGTGAGGCAAGGCTCCTAGGGGCTGCTTGCCTCCTTTTCTCAGTACTATTTTACCTTTTCAGTAAGGATATGAACCAACATGTATGTTTTGATGGCTTGTTTGATAGCCTCGTGGCTTGTGCGAGCGAGTTTTGTCTTGCTAGCCTGAGAGAGCCAATTTGGCTCCCCTGGCTGAGCAAGCTCCTTGTGGTCTACACCAACTGCGCAAGGTGAGGTGAGGAATCCATGCCCGAAACCAAGCAACCTCCTAGTGAAACAAGTAGACTCTTATATCGTGTTTGGTTTTTTTATGCTCTTTGTTAAGTAATGACAAGTGTTTTTTTTTTGTCTTGAACCCTCTTTGTCTCTTGGCATTGAGAAAACGGGCAACAGAAGAGCATTACATGTGCTATTGCCGGCCAGGACATGAATCTCCTATGCCTCCAATGTCCTGCCTAGCCTTGGATGTGTGGGGAAGTTGTCATTTCCTACCTCATAGCGTAGATAAGGTCCTTATAGATGTAGGGTTTTCTTAACCTTATAGATGTAGGTTTAGGTTTCCTGGTGGCGCTTGCAAGATGGAGGTGCGCCACCTATGTGGAAAAAAGTCCTCCAGGCCTCCTACCACATCTTCATCACTTGCTCTGGATTTACGCCCGTGGGGGCGATTGGAGCCAGAGGGATCCAGAGATGCCTTTCGACTCCTGTACAAGAGTTCTAGGGTGTCTGATGATGATGGCGGCACAATATTTTGAAGGAGATAGTTACCTCTGAGCTGTGTGGCAGTCAGGTATGCGGGTCTAACCTCTTCTCCCGTCTTTCGACGACGACCTCTCCAATCCAAGGCCAGGAGTATATGGGTGTGTCCCTGCCTTATACATTAATGGTCTCCATCCTATCTCTGGTGGTGGATTTTATAATGTCTCTTCTCAAAGCCTTTGCGCGATGGTGTTCTCCTGGTTTTGCAGTTGCAGGTTACTTTCTCTATTCTTACCAATGATTTGTTTTCTTGCCAAAGACAAATTTGTGGGGTGCCATGATGATTCCCGAAGGGTGGAGAGAAGGTACCTACTATGGCTATTGAACTTTTGATCTCCATATCCACATGCAGGTGGAAATCCTCTCTACGGATATTGTATCATAATACCAGATGGTTGTGGGTGATTTCAGCCGCGAGTGTGGGTATATATACATCTAGTCATGGGTACTAGTGCAGGTACATCACTTGACCCTCTAGTGCTTGAAATATAAGGGAGGATTTCATCTATTATAGGACAATCTAACTCGTAGGTGTAGGTACCGTGTGTATAATACTTGGCTAGTATGAATAAGGATACAAATGTCATCGACTGTTAATAAAAATTACATATCTGTTAGAAAATTTTGTCACTAGCAGGCTCCTTGCCTAGCCCACGTATTCCCACACACTCCCTCTGTTTGATAGAAATATCATTTTTAACTTTAACCAAAACATGTATATAAATATTAATGCTTACGGTGCATAATTAGTATCATCATCAAATATATTTTCATAAAATATATGTTGAAATATTTGTTTATAAACCTAATCAAAACTTAAGAAAGTTTGACCAGTATGAACTCTATAGCGATACTCCTATCACCCACTTTTCATAAACTCTTCAATGTTCCGCATATTAGTCAACAATGAACAAAGTTTGTCCAAATTAGGATCTTCAATGTAGCTGATCATTTGTACGAATCTCCAAGCATCATTATTGTAAGGATATGATTGTCCTAATCAATAATGGAGATGATTTTTTTGGGGGGAATAATAATGGAGATGATTTGTTAGAGCAGCTCCAATGTGCTGCAGAAATCGAACCATGCCCAGATGAAGTCGCACCATACACACTGTGAGTGTCGAACATTTGCTATCAGAACAAATATCAAAGTTCAAACCTGGTTCGACTATTGTGAATAAAAAAAGCTTATATGAATGGTGACATGTTGGTGTCCGTGATAGGAGAGAAATGGAAAAGGCAAGTGTAGTATTGTCTGGCCTAGAGCAGGTTCAATAAGCTTGGCTATAAGCCAAGCCAAGTCAGTAAGAGACTACCATAATAGCCAAGCCATACAATAATCTAGTCTCTCTCTTTATTTAAATAATAATTGTTTATTATGTGTGGAACCTACGAACCCATCTCCTTCCTTTCGTTCTCTTCCCCTTTCCTTTCCCTTCCCCACACTCGCCGACATCTCCGTGGACGACGGCGGCCGTTGCGCGCACACGGCAACGAGGACGAGTGTGCCGCATGGAAGCTGGAGCGGCGCCGCGCGCGTGGACGGCTAAGCAGGAAGCCATGCGGGTGCCTATCTCAAGCACAAAGGCTAATCGATCTCCACTCGAAATATTGTATGGCTAGCTGCGCATCTATTGTCCTGTTTGCCTGGACTAAATCTTAACTGATTTTGGCAGGTCCAGCCATCCAACTGGTTGGAGCGAGACTAATTCTGCCATCTAGCTAGGTTTGGCTGATCAAGCAGCAAATACATATATTTACCGGCTGGAGTAGCATAGCAGAAGTAACCAGCCGAACGGCTGGGCTGAATCTGGTGGGCCTTTCAGCCCAAACCTTCCTGCCGAACAGAGCCTATATATGGATGCATGATCTCGTATATGCATTTGGATTCTTACTATTTTTGTCTAAAAAAAAAATCTGGATTCTTCTTTTATTTGCTTTGGTTGTTCGCGTAGCTATCGCGGTCGCTCGCCGCTGAACTCCGTAGTTTATGGCACGCGGATGCGGCAAGGACGGCGAGGGCAGACGCAGCGAGGACGAAGGACGGCGAGCGCAGACGCAGCGAGGACGATGGACGCATGGGACAGTTCATGGACGTAGGAGAGCGCAGAGCGCAGGACCACGGGTTGTGGCGGGCCCCTCAAACCACGGGAACCATGTAAGCGCCTGGCGACAGAAGTGGCGCCGAGCAGCTCCTCTCTTCTCTGTTCTCTCTCTTCCACCTAAGCATTTGCTGATGTGCCTTGGCTATAAGCCAAGCTGACATGTATTATTGTACCTGCTCTTAGACCCCACTAAACGAATGGAGCAGTTCGGCTGGCATGGATTGCATTGGTTTATTCTCACACAAATTTCTTTATACTTGTTGATATTTCTCCAACTTATTAAGCTCTAGGTACATATGCTAAAGAAAAAGGTTTGTTCGCCTATCAAATAAACACACACGGACAAAGAAAGAAACAAATCGCAACATTTTGATGAGACATAGAGTAGCTCATGGCACTCCGGGGACTTTTGTCTAGAGACTAACCATAGCACGCTAATACTTTTTTTTCACGAACTATATATACAAAGCTTTGCGTGCAGGCAAATCGTTCTTTGCTCATTTTAATCATCCACAACCTGGCAACTGAATTGACCGTCAACGTGTAAATAAAGAACCATTAGTTTGAAGCTGTGGATCCAAATGTCCTGGCCGCAAGGATGACACGCGTCGCCACGATCACGAGCAAAAATATCTGTTGCCTCCCGAAGGAAAAATCTTCGCTGACTTGGCACCCTAATGTGCTGCTCAAAAAAGAATAAACTTTCCTGTCAATGGGCAGGGCCGATGCGTTGTGGGCCTCCGATTGGGCCTCCTCCGCTCGCCGACTCCGCAACCCACCCACTTGCGTGCGCCGTGCTCTTCTCGCCCGGCAAGGCATTTGTCTTGTCTCCCCTCTCCAGAAGCTTCCGAGGGCAGCGTGCTCGCCGCGTGGTCTAGAACCTTCCACAACCCTCGCGACGTGTCTCGACGCCCCGTACGGCGGAGTATTTAGGGCTCCGGCCGTCGCCCACCGGCCGACCTTCTCCCGATTTCACACCGGCAGTTTTCCCCATTTCACAGCGGCGAATCTCTCCACATCTCCATCTCCTCACCCTTTCCACCTCGCTTCTTCGCTGCAAGAAACCTCCCGCCCACACCAGGAAGAAAATATCCTAGACCGCCGACCCGATCCGCTCCTCGCCCGGCCGATTCGTGCTCCTAAATCGCTCGAATCGAGTTCTTGCTTCGGTCAGCGTGCCGCAACCGGGCGCGCGAGCTGGGTGCTTGGGCCTGGGCGGGCGGTGGCCATGGACCCGTCGGTGGCGCCGGGCATTGTCAAGGAGGAGCTCCTGGAGCAGCAGCAGCCGATGCAGGACGGCGGGGGTGCGCCGCGCCCGCTGGAGGGGCTGCACGAGGTGGGCCCCCCGCCGTTCCTCACCAAGACGTTCGACCTGGTGGAGGACCCGGCCACCGACGCCGTCGTCTCCTGGAGCCGCGCCGGCAACAGCTTCGTCGTCTGGGACCCGCACGTCTTCGCCGACGCGATGCTCCCGCGCCTCTTCAAGCACAGCAATTTCTCAAGCTTCGTGCGCCAGCTCAACACCTATGTGAGTCGGCAAAATCCAAACACCCCCTTCTTTCTTTCCTTTCCTTGAAATAATCGTTCCGTTGATCAGGACTTTCTAATGTTGATGTGCTAGACTACTGGTGTACCATTATCGTTTGGTTGCGAGCTGTTTTATTGGGCGGAGAGCATCTGAATCCTCTGCAATATTACTTATAGAGTTATGATGAAACTAGTTAGGACAGGAAAATCTGTTGTGCGTGCACTTGTTCTTAACTAAGGTTTTAGGCGATGTAACACTGTTGTGAGGCATTGAATAAGATCAAAGATGCCAGCAGGGGCTAAGATTAGGAAGAGACTCAAGGGGGATCGAAGCTAAGTCCTGGGAGTCTAGTCTAGTTACTGACCATTTATGTAGGTGTAGGGTTAGGAAGCGCTTTATAGTGTCGGAAACATGATTTTGTGCTGTTTGAGGTCGCAGAAAATAAGATTCGAAGCAATTTAAGTGATTCTGATCAGACATGCTACTGCATTTGGTTTTGAATACTGCATTACGGTTTGAGCATATCTGGTTGTGTTGTTGGTTTATGGCAGTAGGGATTCAGTGCTATCATGTTCATTCTTTAGTGTTTGCCTTGATCTTGGTTG
The DNA here is from genome assembly GCA_027790015.1 of Cymbopogon flexuosus. Taxonomy (NCBI): domain Eukaryota; kingdom Viridiplantae; phylum Streptophyta; class Magnoliopsida; order Poales; family Poaceae; genus Cymbopogon; species Cymbopogon flexuosus. The sequence continues at coordinate 8,773 of JAKNSH010277845.1, forward strand.
ATACATGCATTTGGTTGTGAAGAAATACATCCTTGAAAGTGTTCATTATGATACGTTCTCAGGTGAGGCAGGGAGAGGGGAGATTACCCTCCCAGCAAATATATAATCCTGACATGGTTTCTTGAACTTTGTTATTGTAGCTAGATGGAACAAGATATTGGATGAAGTACCAAGAACCAGATTGTTTTGTTCTAGAAGACTGATCACCTTCACATGCTATCGTATATTGCTGCTCTATCATTATTCCTGTTACCCGCATTGCAGTTATAAAGATACATTAGCTGAGATTTGCAGAGAACCTCATTGTAGCTACTAACATCTTGCCTTGTGACTGAACTGCTGATGACCATTCCTGGTCTGTTGCAATCTGCAGGGCTTCAGAAAGGTTGATCCTGACAGGTGGGAGTTTGCAAATGAAGGTTTCCTCAGGGGTCAAAGGCACCTGCTGAAGACGATAAAGAGAAGGAAGCCACCATCAGCTGCGCCACCATTGCGACAGCAGCAGGCCCCTGCTTCTTGCCTGGAGGTTGGTGAGTTTGGATTCGAGGAAGAGATTGACAGGCTGAAGCGCGACAAGAACATTTTGATCACAGAAGTAGTGAAGCTAAGGCAGGAGCAGCAAACTACTAAAGATCATGTGAGGGCCATGGAGGAAAGGCTACGAGTGGCTGAACAGAAGCAGGTACAGATGATGGGGTTCTTGGCAAGAGCAATGCGGAATCCAGAGTTCTTCCAGCAGTTGGTCCAGCAGCAAGACAAGAGGAAGGAGCTCGAGGATGCCATCTCAAAGAAAAGAAGGCGGCCCATTGACAACGCTCCATTCTACAGTCCTGGGGAAACAAGTCAGGGCGAGCAGCTTGATTCACAGTTTATGTTCGAGTCAGATGTGCTCAGTGGGCTCAGTGAACCTGGAATGCCTGAGCTGGAGAATTTAGCAGCGAACATTCAGGAGCTTGGGAAGGGAAGCATGGATGGCGGGAAGGTGGCTCAAGCTAGTGACCAGTCTGAGCTGAATGATGACTTCTGGGCAGAGCTGTTGGTCGAAGACTTTGGAGACAAGGCAGGACAGTTGGAGGCAAGAGCTGAAGACGTGGATGACCTTGCTCAACAACTGGGGTATCTGAGTTCTTCTAGCCCAAAGTAGAGTCAGTTCCTAATGGTTGCCCCCACAATCACTGGTGCTTTCCCTACTATTGCAGACCATCCTGAACAAACCGGTACATTTCAAATTCACAATTCGATGATACAAACCTGTTAAAATATGGTAATGTTATATTGCTGGAATATTGAGGAGTTAAGGTTAGAGTAGTAATGATGATGGATCTTGCCAACAAGGCTGATTGACCCATCCTTCTAACTATTTCCATTATGTTTTTGCAGTTGCATCCTCAGATTTGCCTTCATTGTTTTTTCTCCTAACTCCCTTCTGAAACATTCTAAATTGCCCTTATTCAGGTGACTGGTGGAGTTGTTCGTACTAATGCGTACTGAGGAGACCTTGACGTGGAAGGCTTAGTGTTGTAATGTTGTAAGTAGTTGGGAGTAGGAGTCCTATGTTCATTTTTTTTACTGTCATGTGCACTGATATTCGAATTCTGTGATGGATGCAGGTGGGAGATCCGTGGGATGTCGGCTAATGTCTGACGTAGACTGGCAAGTGGCAAAGTGATCTCAAGGACGGTGACCGGCAGATATGGCTACAGGCCGTGGCATACATACAGCTGTTATCAGCTCTTATTCGTTACTTCCTCCATTCCAAATTGTAAGTTGTTTGACTTTTTGGACTCAAAGTTTGACTGCTTGTCTTATTCAAAAAATTTGTGTAAATATAGTCAAATTTAAGACATTCTTAAAGAGATTTGATTGATTAAGCAAGCCACGATAAGTGAAATGGTATTTTGCGCAAATTTTTAAATAAGACGAGTGGTCAAACTTTGTATTCAAAAAGTCAAACAACTTACAATTTGGAATGGAGGAAGTAGCTTTTACTATAGGGAAAAGTAACTGCTTCGTCAGTCATTGCACGATGTTGATGGCGCTATGTCTTGGTCTGGTTTCTGGGATTGGGTAGTAGGTTTTACACTTTTACTGGTTGAGTAGAGTCAATCTCCACCTGTGATTGGTGTAACCTGGAAACATCCTCAGCTTGCTGATGCTGATAAGCACCTTGTACATCAAATTGGTGAACTATGAGCAAATTTAAACAATTTCGTATCTCTTCTTGAAGATGTGTTAGTCATCTTGATGATGCTTTCGTTTACTCTGTGTGGGCATTTGGCTACATCGGAGTGGACTGAGGTAGTTCAGTGATGAGGTCGAGCGGTAGCTCAAGCGGATCGACCGCGTTTCCTCACCGGGGTTTTTATCCCCGAAAAATTTCAATGCAGCCTCTCGACGCGTGGAACCATAATGGGACTGTGACGCGTCGTCTATGGAGTTTATATCTTTGGTGATCTCTTTAAGAACGCGTCTTCATATGTATAGTTGTAGGTCTGTTTGTGTCGCGTGAGTGTGGTGTGCGTGTGTGTGGCGTATGTGTGTATGTATATGAATAGATGCTACAGCTGTATCAAGACGAGAGACGTTTAAAAAAAAAGGTAGTTCAGTTATGTTGAAACTTTGCATCCGGATTTCACTAAGAGAGGTAACGATAAAAGCATGGTCACTGTTAAAGATGTGGACTGCAACATGTAATGTAATTAATTAGGAGAAAACCAAAGAGGCAGAAGTACCACACTACTAATTTTGTATGGTAATAAATGTAAAGGATGGTGACCTTTTTCTCTATGTGATGTGATGGCAAATGCCAATGTGAGCACAACAGTGAAGCCTAGTTCAAAGCTTAAATAACATGAAAATGCAAATGGGCACCCGATGCACTTATAGACTATTCAGGCAACTTTTCATGTGACTTTAATTGCTTTCTCCCAAAAAAAAAAACAAAACAGAAAATTTATGAACAAAAATAGTTTATGTCAACCAAATGCCCTGAAATTTGGAGTTGTGAATCGATGACCCGCCAATAACCGACTCAAGTTTAATACTATTAGATGAGATGATGCCTCATCTCTCCAACAATAAGTAAGATTCCATTTTTTACTGGTACTTCAATTTGCTAAATAAACAACCGTATCCCTAGGATTTGAAATTCAGATATTAACTTGAAGTTTTAAAGCTTTGCAACTTGAAATGTGTTGGTCATCTTGATGTTTTCGTGTACTCTGTGTTGGCAATTGGCTACACCCCTACTGCGATCTAGTCCATACATGCTTGTTGAACCTGTTTTGCGATTGGTTGGGCGTTTCCATTTTGTGCTTTGCAGACCGCTGCATGTTTACTGTTACTATTAGTCTGCGTGCAGCTCACCGTAAGGAACTGCAGTAGTTCTGTGATGTTGAAAGTCCTGCATCTGGATTCCATAAGAGGCTACCAATGGTCACTGTTAGAGATGTGGATAGGTAGGGGCGGATCTTGGGGGGGGGGGGGGGGGGGGGGGGCCCGCCCCCCC
>JAKNSH010277853.1:0-16989 GCA_027790015.1 Cymbopogon flexuosus
TACACCCTGATCGCAGCTTGCTTTAGCTTCTCCATGTAGGTAGTCAACAGTCCCCTCTTGTTCTCCGGACAGAGAATCAGCCAGTTCTTGAGTAGCCCGCACACTTTGTGGAGAAGCATTTCCATGCTTTTCCAGCCAAGAATCTGAAAACAAAACTCATTCCTGAGTTTTCAAAGAGCCCAAATAACTGCTGAAGTAAACATGTTAACAGTAAGGAACCTTTTATTACTAAGCCACAGAGTTCCTATGCTAGAAAGCTCATCTCCTACATTAATCCTTGTTATCTCAGAGACCAAAGTCCACATTCTTTGTGCTACCACACAACGAAAGAAAAGATGGTGACAGGATTCTTTTTCAGAGCAAAACAGACAAGAATCATCTTCTACTTCTCTTCTCTTTGCTAGATTATCTCTAGTCAAGACTCTGTTATGCATAAGCAGCCATAGAAACATTTGAACTCTAGGAGGAACCACTAGACTCCATACTGCTGGTACATGTATTTGATTAATGCCTCTAAAATTGATTATTTTGTATAGAGACTGGAAGAGTAGATGCCTTTGGAAGAAAAAGTCCAAATCATCTCATCCTCAGCCTCAGAGAACTGAATAGTAGAGGCTAGTTCTACTATTTCCAGCCAGGCCAACAAGAGAGGTTCGATAAAAGTTATCCTAAAAGTACATTTAAGAGTTGTTCCATTCCAAATATCAGCAATAGTTTTGTCCTTCTCATTAACAATCCTATAGATAGGCTAAAATTGAATGGCTAAAATAGAGTGGCCCAGCCAATTATCTTCCCAGAACCTAATTTTTCTGCCATTACCAACTTTCCACCTAACCCCATTTTAGCAGCCTAAATCGCCCTCATAAAACTTTTAAAAAAACTAGAAGTCTGTCTGGCTTTAGCTGCAAAAATGTTGGGGTTACTAGTATCATACTTGAAGTCAATTAACTCTTTCCACAGTTTGTCTCTATCAGCATTGTACCTTTTAATCCAAGAAGCTAATAGACTAATATTCAGATCTCTAAGATTAGGCACTCCCTGCCCACCATGTTCTTTACACATCAAAACTAGTTCCCAATTGGCTAAATGGTATTTGTGTCTATTTTCTTCATCATTCCAGAGGAAATCCCCCATGTGGGTATTGAGCATCTTAATAGCCCACTTAGAAAACTTGATAAAAGACAAGAGGTAAACAGGAATGCTAGAAAGGCAGGATTTAATCAAGGTCACCCTAGCTGCTCTAGACAATAATCTACCTCTCCAGCCCGCAATCCTATTCATAATCTTGTCTACCAGAGGCTGTATATCTTCTTTGGTAAGAGCCTCAAAGTGGAGAGGTATCCCTAAGTACTTAATGGGAAAAGAACCTAGAGGACAAGTTAGAGTATGGGAACAGGCATGAGCTAACTCATCTTCTAAATTGATAGCAATCAACTCACTTTTATGAAAGTTGATCCTCATACCTGGCAGTTGTTCATACCACATTAAAATGCACTTCAAGTTCAAAAGCTTACTATGATCAGGTTTAGTAAACAAAATGGTGTCATCTGCATATTGCAGAGCCACAGTACCACCAGGTCTGAAATTTTCTAGCACACCAGTGATCAAACGAGGTGATCTGTATTTCACCTGCCGTATGGATTGGCTCTCTCTGTATTTCAGTATTCGTCAGATGAAATCTATCAGTGCTGATCTGCGTTCTCCTCCTTGGGTCACAATGGCACATGCCTGAACCAGTTAATCCTACAGGATACGGACGCCGTCTCACAAACCGATAGGATCACACGAGGGAGACACAGCACGACTGGGATTGAGATGTTCGTGTCGTGTCCGCAAGTTGCATTGCATGCCATTATGGCATTTCCACGCAGCCTCTCCCAGCAGTGCATTCAGATTCAGTTACCGGGTCAGATCACCGCACGAGATCACTGATCAGGCACTCAGCGTCAGCCTAGTGGGCGATCGACATGGCGAGCACCAGCAGATAAGCCGCGGCTGCACGTACTGCAAATCTGCAATGCATCAAGTGGTGCTAGTGGTACTAGGCCCGTATGGGTCGCCGTCTTCATTTGCTCCCGTGTGGTCGGTGAGGCTAGCTGCTGTGACTACCACTGAGAGCTAGTACTTGCTACTACCGCCCACTGCCGTGACAGGCATTGCCGCTGCGTGTCGTTGGTGTTGGTGGTGATGCTGCTAGCTGCTGCCCTTCATCACGTTTTAAGTGTCTACGGCAGTGGTAGTGATATCTTGTTTCTCAAGTCGACAGGGACGTCAAACGAGTTTTTATTCCGCCAATAATATAAATATCTAGCAGAAAAACAGCTACTGGTTGTGATAGTCCATCTGTAATCCATGCACCTACTGATAAGCCATGCTTCAGCTGCTGAAGGGTTATCACAAACGCAACCTCAAGTTATGGAATGATGACTAGGAAGGTGTACTATTTCTGTTTGAGCAAAACCAATGGCAACTGCTATTGACCATGAATATTGTCATCAGCATAAACAAAACGAATTTAAAAAAGAAAAATAGAAACTCTTTTTTTGGACTACTGCATCCACTGGGGCCAGTGTGCAGGCGAGGCGGCCAAGGCCAATCAGCGAGGGGAATGGGGTACGGCACTACGGTGGCGTGCTTGGCTCGTTCGCTGACTGGCGATGATCGTCGTCTCCTCCTCACGGCTCTCGTTTTCGCCGGGGAGAATTTTTAACTCCTCATCACGATTCCGCCGGTGTGCGGGGGCTCCACGCATCAGCCAACCTACAGCCGCCGCGATGCCGAGCCGAGATTCCGACGACTCGATAGATATTTCATTTTCGTTATTATTCAGATCAGATAAAATAAAAATGGATATATTATCTTTCTCTCTATATTTTTTCCGTACCCATGCGGCCGGCACCGTTTTTTGTTTAAAGAGATTCCACGGTGCGCTTTGTTGTGTCGCTCCGGCCTGTGGTCATCACTGTCGCCCCAAGCTTAGAGTACGTTGGAAGTATACAGTTAACTTCTTCTAGTCTACCTAATAATGTGACATGGGATCCCGTTTCAAAAACTCTCAGTTGCTTCCTACAAATGTTTCACTATACAATCATGAATTGGAATGCTTCCTTAAATTGTTTGGCTAGTTGCCACAGTACGGTATCACAGAAAAAAATCATATAAATAGCTACTTTTTATGATAAAATAGTGTAAATCATTTGTTGGTGAATAATAATTCAGTTGTGGAATTTCTCAAAAAATAATTCAGTTGTGGTCCATTTGAACTGGCTGTACAGAAGATCACTAGGAATATTTCTAGATTAGAGGAAGGTAAGACGTAAGAGAGAATAATAATAGCAAATACTCACGTACCGTACATGGGAAGTGATTCTGGTCTATAAAAAGCAGAAAGGCTGATAGCGATTCTAGCTTGAATTGGTCATTCATCATTCCGTGAATGTTTGGCACCCGGTGCAAAATTCAAAATGAGATCCTATATATGACTGTATGAGTAATTGTATAAAAAACAATCTATTTTTTGTTAATCACATCAATAATATAAACTTCTTAATTATATCTTGCCAAAAAAAAAGAGAACTTTCAACTACTAACCTACCACTATATTTTAGATGAAATGTGCCAATTATTTATTATTTCTTGCTACAAAATATTCGTTAATATCATTAAAAGCAACCTTGGTCATAGTATTGTAGATAATGCTATTGTAAGAAACCTAGTCAATTTTTAATGTCATTGTAGTGCACATATATGATATAAATTGTTTCAATTTGAAAAAAAAAATCAATGTGTTGATATCACGATCGTTTGAATAGTTAGCAAAATTGTATTTGCAATACTTGTCATGGATTGTTTGGACAACAATCTCTATGGTTCTATAACAATCCTATTAGAGTTTTATAAACTCCACTTTATATCTCTTTTATTAAACAATAGTGTTGTACATCCATGGTTCTAAAATATACATATTGTAGTTGGATTTGTTTTGTAAAAGCTTAGTTCAGTCAGTGTATTGGTAACTTGTAATAGTAGTTTGATTTCTCTTTTAAGGCCTCCATTGGTTTATAGGAAAAATAGAGGAAAAAACATAGGATTGGGAATCCTATAGGAACTTATATTGTTCATGCCTTTGGTACATAGGAATGAGCATACGAATGGTGTAGGAAATTTTCCTTTGGCTGCTAGTTTGGATGAAAACTACAAGAAACATAACATCCACTCTAACCTCTTGGTAGAAATCCTATGATTCTCCTATGTCATGTCCAAATGACCACTCCTTCAGAATTGCTAAGTTTTTCAATTCTCTATTCTGCAACTTGTGATATTCCTATGTTTTCCCAATTATTGTAATTTTGCTTTCTTGTGTCCCAAAGGGAGCCTTAAGGAGAAAGCTGAATATTGTTTCTATTATCTAAAAAAACTTTTAGCCCAAATGTTGTTCAAAAAACTCGTGTTCCATGCCCCATTAAAGTAGGGACCAGAACATTGATGCGCCGGTGATACACCCCAACGCTCGTACAATAATATCGTTGTACAAGTATAACACAAGCGTCCCAACACATGTATAATTAATAATATCATTGTACAAATGCAATGTAGAGCACCCCACCACGCAAACGGCCACGAGGAGGCCCCTTTGTTTCTCTGCTGCGTTTACACACTAACATCACTATAGCGCAGTTTGGACCCCATGAGATTTTGAGAAACCAGATAAAAAGAGTGACAAAAGTTTTATTAGATTTTGGATTCAAAGGTCTCTTAGTTAAACTTCCTCCTAAAGTCTAGAATACTGCTTGGACATGATACTAGAAATTTTGAACTTCTTTCTATCCAGATTTTGTGAACTCGAATCGAAGAATTCACATGCAGGCACGGCTGTACTGGAGCAGACGGCAGACGATCCGATCATCGGATGGTGGGGAATCCTCGGCGGTCCTCATTGCTCACCTCATCAAGTCTTCAACCACCGGGATCTTCATGCCCCAATGTGATGCTCTGCTCGACTACCCTCTGCACCCCCAGCAACTCCAAATGCTGAAGGGCAGGGCCCCGTCTACAGAGGTTGGTAGTACGTCGCTGTCCACTGGTTTCTTGCCCTCCTGCCCGCCGTTCATGCCAACTACTCCTATCCTCCTACTCCTTGCCGGTACATCGCATGGGCACTCAAATTTCAAATGTGCAAGCTACTTCCACTGCGTCGTGCCAGTGCCATACCAGAACACGTCTTCCCAGTCGTGGATTTTTTTTTCTACTGCTCATACAGTTCCAGTAGGAGCGCCAATGCAAGAGTGTCCCAACACGGAACCGTAACGCACGCGTCGTGTTAGAACATAATCTGTCCGGCCGGAGGTCGTTCAGCTAATCCAGGCCACTCATGGTGGCATCGTTTTCTTTTCAGACTCCTTGTTCTATCCGGCGAACGACTAATTAAACTGCAGCGGCTGCCAAGGTAAGGCTCCAGTTCAATAAACAATGGCAGTAATTAATGAAGAATATAAACAGGAGCATTCCAGTCAAAATCATCCACCTCCACGTTACAACCCCGTCAGCCCCCTTCTCGGCCTCTCCTTGCACACCCGGTCCCGATTAAAAAAACCGGCTAATCCGGGATTACCATTTGGACCGGTACACTAGTGCACGCATTCACAGCAACACGCCAACACGTCAACAAAAAACAAAGAAAAAAGAAAGAAATTATTGGTCGCCTTCAATCCAAATATCCAATCCTACCTGTCCACGTCCGCGCCACCTCCACGACCCCACGACCAATAAAAAACCAACCAAAAATATCGTACTGCCCACTGGTCCCGTAGTAGATTATTATGATGTGAATGAATTAAACAAAAATTTATTCTAAAAAAAGAATTAAACAACATTTTTTTTAAAATTTTCAAGCGATGGAAAAAGAAGAAAAAAAACTCAAAGGGATCACGGAATCTGGGCCCACCACTCCCACGCATCCACTTGTATAAAGCGACCCCGATACCAGGCCGTCATGGAAAGAAAAGGAACGGCTCCACCCTCCTCTCATCTCATCATCCATCTACTCTGCTCCCCCTCCTCCACCTAGCTAGCTAGCCTTCCTGTAGCGCGCGGCGGAGATGGGCGCCTCCACCACGCTCACGGCGGCGGCGCTGCTGCTGCTGCTGTCTCTGGCGGCGGCGGCGGACATGTCGATAATCTCGTACGGGGAGCGGAGCGAGGAGGAGACGCGGCGGATGTACGCGGAGTGGATGGCGACGCACGGGCGGAGCTACAACGGCATCGGCGAGGAGGAGCGGCGGTACCAGGTGTTCAGGGACAACCTCCGCTACATCGACGAGCACAACGCCGCCGCCGACGCGGGCGTCCACTTGTTCCGCCTCGGGCTCAACCGCTTCGCCGACCTCACCAACGACGAGTACCGCGCCACGTACCTCGGCATCAGGAACAAGCCGCAGAGGGAGAGGAAGCTCAGCGCTAGGTACCACGCCGACGATAACGAGGAGCTGCGGCTGCCGGAGTCCGTTGACTGGAGGAAGAAGGGCGCCGTCGCGGAGATCAAGGACCAGGGCAGCTGCGGTGAGCTTCCCCATATCTCCTCTCTGCTCCCCCTATTTTTTATTGCTCTCCTGCGGATGAAAGCCGACCTGCTTAATTCTAGATAGAACATGAGAAGGTTCGTCGGGCGTGTAAATAAAAACTGTAAAGTCTGTTCATCTTCATCCACAACTTGCAGTAATTTTTTTATTGTTATCCACATGAACGAAAAAGAGTAGGGGATTTGTGTCTTCTACGGTTATACCTGAAGGTCAACGCTCAGCGGCAAACTTCAACTTCTGCAATTCGTTAGTTGTGCTTGTGCCCCCAGAATGGGCGGGAGGTTGCAGAGATAGCACGCATATAGATTAGTATCCTTTTGAATTTGAACCCCATAGACACCCTATGAAACAATTTTTTCTTAAAATAATTTATTCTATTTGGGTACAACTTTGTTTCTGTTCTAGAGCTAATTTTATGGGATTTGTGAATTTGTCTAGCCATTTCATCCTTATATTTGCATAATTTGGTCCTGTGTCTTGCGTGTGACAAATATTACTGGAATGATTTTCCGATACGGAAGGTGGAAAAGTGATCCGTGTATTTGATCTTTATTGTCTTGCATGAAAGGGGACAGATACTATGTAAGTAGGTTCATCGAACATGGACATCGCCTTGCTCCTTGTGAACTCCGGTGAGGCAGTGGCCCTGCTGGAAGGCGCAACCAAGAAACAATATGACTAGTACACTAATAGCAGTCGCTGTCTAGCTGGCAAGGTGGCTGGACCAATAAGCTCCTTTTCTCCTCTGGACAAGCTCGCTTCATGATTCCAGATAATAGCCTCTTGGAAACGACTTTCATCACGGCTCTTGTGACCGTTTCACGTTCCAATTGGTCGTCTGTCTCCGTCAGCATCCTATTCATCACCACAAATTTCTTCTCTTGAATAAAATATGCTGCGCCCATAAAGATATTTTCCACTCTATTGTGGGTAGCTTTCACTCTTTTGGTTTTATTACCCTGTGCTGTTACTTGGCTGCCTTTTTTTTTACTGATGTGGAGGATTAAACAATGATATTGATGACATTGGCATTGACATTGACATTGAAATCTGATCTATGTTTATCTCTTTCCAGGGAGTTGCTGGGCTTTCTCAACAATAGCAGCAGTGGAAGGCATCAACCAGATTGTTACGGGTGACTTGATCTCCTTGTCTGAGCAGGAGCTTGTCGACTGTGACACTTCATACAACCAGGGGTGCAATGGAGGTCTGATGGACTATGCGTTTGAGTTCATCATAAACAATGGCGGAATTGACACGGAGGACGATTACCCTTACAAGGGCACAGACGGCCGGTGTGATGCCAACAAGGTATTTTTCGCTTCATGGTTTCCCTTGATTTTCCAAAGAGCATTGTCATTTTTTCTTACTGCTGATTGTGCATGTTGGGTTCATTGCAGAAAAACGCAAAGGTTGTTACCATCGACAGCTATGAAGATGTAACTGCAAACAGTGAGAAGAGTCTGCAGAAGGCAGTTGCAAACCAGCCCGTCAGCGTTGCGATTGAGGCTTCTGGCACAGCATTTCAGCTCTACAGCTCGGTAATTGACACTAACGCTGCTGCTGGGTTCATGTGTGGACCATTTGGTTAAATTCAGATTTCAGATGAATTTATGGAATCATCTAGTATCTCACTATCAGTAGGTAGCGATTGTTTGATTTTACCTAAATGACCTTAAAGAAACAAAGACCATCTGCCTTGAACAAGACATGCAAGTGTTAGGTTTGAGTCTAATTGCTTTAAAATTGTCCCCATCATATTGCTTTACTCAAGATTATTTTCTCAAGGAGGAATGATTCTGTTGTCACTCTGCAAGTTGCAACTGCTACATCAATTATGATACCTTGTTCATACCCCTGACTTAGTTTACTAAATCCAGACTGCATAATAGCAATGCAATACAATAGTGCTTCAGTGCCCCACCACTCTGAACGAATCATGCCCCTTTATTTTTGTCGAAGACTGCACTGCCCCTCCTTGGCTCCTTGTCAAGCATTTTTAATGGTACGCGGTTTTGATATGTTTTTGTGAGGGCTTTTGGAAAGATGTGCTTTGGTAAGAGAGTGGTGTTAGCTGTCAGCCACTTCCAGCAAAAGCTGGGCAGAAGATTCTGAAAAGTTTTCCCTTGTCAAAAAGTTAAATAGGCATTTTCAGATATATGTATTGGCCACAAAATCGCAGATACCCACACCTACTCCATCCTTCATTGTTGTTACTATTGGTGTCAACTCCATGAATCATCTGCCTTCTACTGATGACTAATTATCCTTTCTTGGTCTCAGGGTATCTTCACTGGAAGCTGTGGAACATCGTTGGACCATGGTGTCACAGCCGTCGGCTATGGCACGGAGAATGGCAAGGACTACTGGATCGTTAAGAACTCATGGGGCAGCAGCTGGGGCGAGTCCGGTTACATCAGGATGGAGCGCAACATCAAGTCGTCCAGCGGCAAGTGCGGTATCGCCGTTGAACCATCCTACCCCCTGAAGGAGGGCGCCAACCCGCCGAACCCTGGCCCGACCCCGCCTTCTCCCACCCCAGAGCCCAGCGTCTGCGACAGCTACTACTCGTGCCCTGAGAGCACCACCTGCTGCTGCATCTACGAGTATGGCAAGTACTGCTTCGCCTGGGGCTGCTGCCCGCTCGAGGGCGCCACCTGCTGTGACGATCACTACAGCTGCTGCCCCCATGACTACCCCATCTGCAACGTCCAGCAGGGAACCTGCCTCATGGTAAACGCTCAGATCATCTCATGATCTTCTTCATTTAGCTATGAAGTCATACTGTAAATTTCGTCTGATTCTAACTGGCAAATTCGGTACTTGACAAACAGGGCAAGAACAGCCCACTGTCAGTGAAGGCTACCAAGCGGACCCTGGCCAAGCCGCACTGGGCTTTCTCTGGCAAGACAGCTGATGATGGCATGAAGAGCAGCGCATGAGAAAACACAGAATGGCATTAAGGCCGTCAACAGCCTGGGTGATTAGAGACCCTGCATGCAAATGGTCACCTGGTCCCTCATTGACGATGAAAGCATGGCTCGGCTGTCGCTGTTTTACGTATATCCCTATAGTAGGTACTCCTGTACATAAGCCTGAAAAAATGGGTTCAGTTGTTTATGGAACTCTGGCAAATTTGCTTTCTCATATACGATGTAAGATTCAGCTAGCTCTGCTAAGTTCCTCGGCGCAGTTGGACCGAACTGCGATTGATATTTGATGTAATGGGAATTGATGTTGGAACAATCAGCAATGTTATGCTATATTCATTTCTTTGACGCTCTCTGTTATGTGTCGATGATATCCTCTGATGGTTTTCTACTGTTTACTATTTACTAACGAAGTGGACAAGGACAATAGATTGTTCAGTCCCAGTTCTCAGCTTGATGCTATGCTAATCATTTATGTGTGCTTGTAGTTCTTTATCCATGGACCCCTCACCTCACCTGCGTGGCTACGTGTTGATAACCACTCCCTCTATTCCAAATTTTAAGTCATTCCAGAATCAGAAACTAAAAGCATCACATCTCAAGTTTGACTTGGACTCCACGAGTTACCCGAACCCAAGAGGCCAACCAACTGTCGAGGCCTTTTCCAGCAGGCCTTATGGATAGCCCATCGATGTGTTGAGGCCATTTCCAACTCTTTTTTTAGCTTGTAGCCAGGCAGGTCTTATGGAGAGCTCATAGCCAGGCAGCTTCACCCGTCGTGCCAAGGAGTCAGGGACATGGCTACTCTCGGCTCAGCACTGATCCACGCTCCCTCGGCAAGCTCGCGTCGAGCAACTAGCTGTTCCACGTCCACTCAAAAAAAAAAAAAAAAAAAAAAAAGCTGTTCCACGTTCATTCGGCCTGTGACACTGACACCCTAGCTATTCTATTCAAATGTAGTCCACGCTCACAAACATGCGCCGGCTTTCTGGACAGGCAGTTTTCTCGATACCCCACCCCATGTGATCAGATCCGTGATGCAGTTGTTTACAGATAGTTACAACGAACTCAAGGTTGCCCATCTCGTCGGCACGATACGAAGCACCCTGCAACCGCAACGAGTCAACGAACGAACAGCGATTTTATGCGCGTCAAACATGCAGGGGATCGGAGTAGGAGGAGCACGGTGTTAAAAAAACTCGCATCGTTAATGGAGTAATGGTGAAGATGGCCGGAGCCGGAGCACAATTATGATTTATTGAACGTTTTCACGGCCCCAAACTGTGGGGGTTCGTCTGTCCTCTGTCGTCGGCGGGGGCGTCAAATCGAGTAGTATTCGAGTTCAGTCGGTCCACGCCTAACCACACTGATGGTCTGAAGCTTCTCCAGCTATTCCTAGGTATTTTTCTCTCTACGAATTATGCGTTATACCTACTTGTATAGTATAAAATCTATCAAAGTTGACACAGATGGCCAGATGGCATTCGATTAAAGTACGGTTCAGAACACCCTCCAAAGAATCATGTGTTGTTTCGGTAGCTCACTGACAAACACATGTGTTTGCTATACTCCGTGTCCGACTGGAATATCATGACTCGTTGACCCATGGAAGCGTCACAAATCCTTCCTCGTCCGAACAAACTGGCTTTTATTTCTTTTCTTTCTCTAGGAAAAAAAATGTAAAGTCTATTGTCCTTGTTTCGCTTCTTAAAAAAAATGTCCTTATTTCGCACCAAACTAATAATACTTCGTATGACTGATGAGCCTGAAGACGATAGTCCTTAAATAATAGTACTCTTTATATTTTCAAGATTGACCTTGGATCTAGAGCAATCTTTACTCCCTCCGTCCCTAAATAAGTGTCGCTTCGCTTCTCGAGAAGCAATTGACGGCAAATTTTATAAATAATAAATATCATCAATTAGTATTATAATTAACATCGTCGAAAATATCTTTGAATCTAATTTGAAGATATAAATATTGTTTGTATTTTCTATAACTAGGAAACATGCCCGTGCGTTGTAACGAAAAAAATATTATAAACTATTTCAAGTTTCTCTTTTTTTTATAAGGTTTGAGATCTATAAGTTATTAGGTAATTACATCTAAAATATAAGTAAACGTTGGCAATAATATGATTATGTTTTGGCAATAAATAAAAAATAAGAGTAAGAATCCTAAGAAAGTAAGCTATAACACCCGCTTGCCTAGCCTCGTCCCACAAAGCGAGTCAAGCTTCGATGGGGCGTTCGCTCCTCTTGCCGACACTCCTCTCACCTTACACTATCACACAAGCTACTCATGTCGAACTTGATTCGAGGCCGAGAAGATTAAACTTGAAGAGATTTTTTCATGAAATATCTTACTTTTATTGTTTTAGGACATTCTAACTTTAAGATTATGCTTGTGCTAATGATGTTTTTTGTCAAAGTAATTAAACTTGAGAAGAATAATTGATGTAGTCAGAACATGTAGTTTTTTTGACAAAAAAAATATATTGATTAGCAGCAACGAACTGCTAGAACCCTGAACGGATTCAGGGGTACAAAGTTCAGTGCACCTATAACTGTTTCCACAGAAAAATTCACACAGGTAGAGGATCTCTCTATGCAAATAAAAATATGTGTTATACACCAGTTTGCTAGCTCACATTCTCTTGCTTTTGCTCAACACACGTATATACATACGTTTCTGTATAAGCTGGGTATGGTGATACGTACGCATGGATTTTATTTTGACAAAACTCCATCATCAAACAATAACAGGGCACTGTACACCATGACCTGCAACCGTACCAGATATAGATATTTCTTGCTCATCAAGCGGCTGTATAAGAGCTTGTCTAGCTAACATATGTGCGGTAGAGTTGAGAGTTCTACTAATATGACAAACCTTATCATTTCTATGCCTAGTACAATTACTAAAAATCTGAGTGAACTCCTTCGTTCTTCAATTTGACGGGTTTTCTTGATCTCCATTATTGATGAAATGCACCAACTGGCTGCAATCAGATAGAAAAGAAACATTGCCGTGGTTGCTCAGAAGAGTAGATGCTAGTGCTAATGCCGCTGCTTCCGCCATGATCACCGAGAAGAAGTTGTCCATCACCGCCTTGATATAAAGAGTTTGTGTTGATTGTGCCTGCGGATTTACAATAAAAATACCAATACTTGCCCTCCTAGAGTGTTGGATCGGTTGATCCGGGCTCGTAGATGCATCTACATAAAATCTCACTCATTGAATCATGGCGGGGAGTTGGATTGTAGGAATGATCGCCCTTGGATCTGTACAAACAACAAAGAAGTACATACCTGTAGTGAAGCGCACTGATACTGAATTTTGGTGAGGATTTGTGCTCTCTGGTCCTTGGTTGATGGCCTCCATATGTGTTTGCATATGAGTTTGAACTGCATGCTTGATTTGCCATGTGGTCCATGTCTTTGTATTAAACCTGTTATCATTTCTAGCTTTTCAAATATACCAGAGAGTAAATAAACATTTAAGTAAATCAAAATACAAATTGTTGACGAGGCTAGCCAAAGTATGTTGAACTCCATCTTGCTCTAGTTGAAAGTTGGCAGTAATGATAGGTGGGTCCGAATTGGCCCAAACAACAGAGGGGAGAGAGCAAGCAAAAAATAAATGGAAATCATTTTCATTAGCTCCACAATAGGTACAATGGGGGTCAATATGAGTTGAGTATTTACCAGCACGTTCACCAGTGGCCAAAGCACGTCTAATGAGCCGCCAAGCAAAAGTTTTAAGGATAGGAGGAATACTCCTATTTTTCCAAATTCTATTAAGCAGGTTGTCAGCATGCTGGGTAATGGCTCTGGAACCATGAGACGACAAAGAGTGCGGAATTTGGGAAGCTAGATGAAGGTAGACTGCTTTAGTGGAGCATAAACCATTAGTTGCCGGCTTTCAACGTAAAATATCGTCCCTATTACTATTCACAGTGTGAGTAGAAAGAATGTGGTGGGTGGCTTGGGGTGAAAAGGAGGTACTGATCAGATTCGCATTTCAGAAATGGGTTCCAGGAATCCAAAGATCAGCAACTTTTGCCGGCAGGGGAGAATTGGTGATAGGTAGAAGTAGGTGATCATGAATAGTACTCCAATCCGAAAAGCAGGGATCAGACTAGATAGAAGAATTACCTGAATGTAGTTGATAGATAGCATTAGTTTGAAGTTTTTGTTTGACCTGCAAAATAGAAGACCAGAAAATAGACCTAGGTCCACTATTAGTAGAATTCCAGAAAGATTCATTGGGGAAATATTTAGCCTTAAGTATGTTGGATAAGAAGGGATTCTTGTTAGTAACAATGTTCCATCCTGCATGAATAATTAGACTCTTATTAACCAACTGGCCCACCTTGCTCCGTAGGTTTAGTAATATCTTCCCAAGAGCGATAAGCAATGGGATTGGTAGGGTTTTCATCTTGCACACCAGCCCACCACAACCTCTTAATGATACTGTTAATTCTTTCAATAAATATTTTGGAGAAGAGAACCGTAGACATGTAATAAATTAGAATGGAAGCCAAAACAGATTTAATATAAGTTAGTCTACCAGCATGATTAAGTTTATTAGCTCTAACAGTATTAAACTTAGCCATATATTTGTTGAAAATAAAGTCATAGGCTTTGTTTTTATCCTTGTGATTAAAGATCATTGGGTGCCCCAAATGCATAGTGTTGGGAGTAAGATTGGCAACAGGGAAGATGTTCTTAATTTGAACTCTAGTGTTGGTAGGCACATTTTTACTAAAAAGAATAGAGGATTTATGAAGGTTGGGAAGCTGACCTGATTGGTTGCAAAATTCATAGAGGATATTCTTGATGCATTGAGCCTCCTCCGGAGTAGCTTTTCCATATAGGATTAAGTCATCTGCAAATAAGAGAGAATGAATGGAGGGACAATTGGGTCCCAGAGTGATACCAGAGAGATTCCTATGGTGGAGTGCTTCCTGCTGTCTGAGAGATAATTCATTAATTGCAACAACAAAGAGGTAAGGGGAGAGCGGACATCCCTGTCTCAATCCTCTGCCAGCAGTAAAAGTGTCAGAAGGTTCATCATTAACTAGTACAGCAAAGGAAGGAGAGGAAATGCAGGCATGAATTAGGAAAATGAAATGATTATTCAAACCAATTCTAGTGAGAGCATCAGAAATGAAATTCCATTCCAATCTATCAAAAGCTTTAGCTAGATGAATTTTAAGAAGGAAAGCATGATCCTTCCAACTTTTAAGATTGAATGAGCGGATAATTTCTTGAGTAATAATAATATTATCAGAGATATGACGATTAGCAATAAAAGCAGATTGAGCCTGACTAATGTAGCTAGGAAGGTGAGGTTTTAATCTATTAGCCAGGGATTTAGAGATGACTTTATAAATTACATTGCATAAGCTAATGGGCCTGAAATCTTGAGGAATAGTAGGTTGACTTTTCTTAGGGATTAAAGTAATAAAGGTGTTATTAAGATTGGGAGGAAATTGAGCAGTAGTGTAAAACTCTGTAACTACCTTAAGAATGTCCTGACAGATCCATGTCCATGCTGACTTGTAGAAAGTTGCATTGAGGCCATCCGGTCCAGGAGTAGCATTGTTCCTCATCTGTTTAATAATATCATGAATGTTGTGTAGGTTAGGAATGGAATTAGTATACCTTTGATTACTCCCTTGCAAGCTGTCATCATCCTCCCGAGAATGCTCAGTTTCATGGACAGTGGAACCGATGTGTGTGGGCTGAGCAGCAGTATGGACCGGGGGGTTGATGGTATGAGAAGTGAGCTGAGAGGTGAAGATTTCTTTAAAATAGTTCTGTAGAGTGGAAGCCAGCTGTTGAGGAGTGGTAGACGTGGAGCCATCCGGATTAGTAAGGTGAGAAATTCTATTCTTGCAGTTCCTTTTAGCTATACAGTGGTGAAAATAGGAGGTATTGCGGTCCCCTTGAACTGCCCAGTTCTTTTTAGCTCTCTGTATATGGTAGGCTTCCTCCTTGGCAAGGAGCTGTTGGTGTTGATTGGTAAGGTTAAGTTGCAAGTCATGATTTTGTAGATGGGGAGGCTTGCTCTGATCATCGAGGAGCTTGGCCTCAATGTCAGCTAGGAGTTGAGAATTTTTGGGTTTGGTTTTTCTCTACTTTTTAAGATCAGAGGCTAGGTAAGAGGTCTTTTGAGTGAAAGTGCGATGAGTTGAACGGTTCCAACTGTGCTGAGCAATCTCCTAGTAATCCTGTTCCATAATCCACCAATTCTCAAAGCGAAATGGTTTATTAGTATGAACTCGTTGAGAATTTAAAACAGCAAGAATGGGAACATGATCACTATACAACATAGGGAGGTGATAAATCGCAGTGGCAGGATAAAGTAAACACCATTCAGCATTACCAAAACAGCGATCTAGTCGTTCATAGGTAGGAGTGGTGCTAAAACATTTATTAGTCCAAGTATAAGCCGAACCACTGTAGCCCAAATCGATAAAACCACATTGCTTGACATACGCACAGAAAGCATTTATACGATTAACATCAGCACTAGTAGGGCCTGACTTTTCATTGACATTCATAAGCTCATTCAGGACACCCATACAGAACATAGGTAGATTAGGGTTCTGACTTACAAAGTTCATAACAGAGTCCCAGATAACAGAAGTGGTACGATGGTGCGGATCCCCATATATACAAACTAATCCAAAGTGTTGATTACTACTACTACTATTACATAAAGCAAAGATGAAGTTGTGGCTGTGATCAACAATATCAATATCAACTTCATCAGTCTAGAGCAGCCAAAGGCCACCCGATTGGCCTAGAGCTGGAACAACAAAAGCATCATCGCAGTTAAATTTATTTTTAAGGTTAGTTTTAGTGATGGAAGTATTCCTAGTTTCAGAAATAAAATATACCTTAGGTTTAGTAGACTGCATTAGGCGGGGCAGGTGCTGCATCGTCGAGCTGCCGAGGCTCCCGCCTGGCCCCGGCAGTTTCATGACAGGAACGTCATGGCGCCCTTGGCGCCCTATCGGCCGGCGCCTGAGCCTGGTGAAGAGCTTGAGTAGATTGTCGTATACCAACGTTGCCAGCAATCTCAGTACTTGCAAGAACAGCGCCACCTTGATTCTGAGTTGGGAATCTGAGGAACAACAATTGCAATCGAAGAACTTGCTGTAAGCAGAGAGGGACCAGATGAGGTCGATTTGAAAGAGTGTACCTTCAGGAGTGGACGAATGTATCTAGCTGGGCCGATTGCGCTTTGGTTTGTTTTCCGCTGCACTTTGTTGTAGCAGATCTGTAAACGGTGAGTACATTAGAAACTCGTACCTACAAAATGGATGAACGATTCAAGGAGGAAAACAAATGCAAGTAGAAATAGATGGATTAATCGGAGATGAGAGACCAACAGATCAGGGGAAGACGCTCCTTGTTCCCCAACGGATTAAGGGATCTGCTGCGAAGTTAGGGATGGAAGGATATCCC